>CAUYRT010071101.1:0-56150 GCA_963574885.1 Lepilemur ruficaudatus
GCCCCAGGTGGCTCCAGGGGCAGGGGCGACAGTCTCACATGGCCGGGTGACGCAAGCCCTTCCACAGCTTCCTCCAGCCACCCTTCCTCATCCCGAAAATGGGTGCACGCGCTTCTAACGCGGGAGGATCAAATACACGAGAATTCACACGTCGGGATCCAGCGCAGGACAGACGGCCTGCGCAGAGCGGCTCCTTTCCTCTGCGCTCTTGCTCCCGTGAGTCCGAGATTTGGGATCCCCTGGTCCGCGGCCCCTCTGAGAACTTGTGCGCCTGTGCAAATTCGGGTTCCCGTGGCACCGCCCTTCCCTCCCCACTCCAGCATCCTCCAGACGGGCTCCGCCTGCCCTCCTGCCTCTCCCGGGGCGTCTGCGCCGGTCCCTGTCCTGGTATCTATGACGACGTTCACGTCAATCACTCGCCATCACGTCTGGGCACACCCTCCCCCAAGACTGTGAACCTCTCCTCTTTGTGGCGTAAGCCAGGATTCACCTCACAGAGTGAATTGATTAAAATGTTCATGTATTTTAAAAATCAAACCCTGAATGTACACAGAGTATGCATTAGAAAAGCTTTCAGGTTATACTAGAAGCATCCTCGTCCTCCCTAAATTTCGTCTTTAACACCCTGGAGAGGCCCCAGCAGAACCCAGGGAAAGGCACTAAGTATTTGTCAGTAACTAACGCCCCATTCTGCGTGAGTCCATCAGACCCAGCCCTTTGTTGGGGCCGGTGGCGGCTCCTTAAATCCAGGAGCACAACCTCCCGGCGGGCAGGGCTGGCTGCTTCTGCTCTCAGCGAGGAGCTCGGCCCAGATACGCAATAAACATTCACGGACGAATGAGACAGGGAACAAATCGATGACTCAGTGTTGTAAATACTGCAACAGAAAGATCTAGAGTGTGAGCTGCGACCCTACACAGGGCAAGGAGGGACAATGTGAAATTCCGGTGTGCACGGATCGGCGGCCCTCCGCATACCACCTCGCGAGGCCCCACTGCATGTTTCCCCAAAGCAACGGGAGGACAGCCCCATCCTCAAGCCGGAGGCGGAGTGGGCCGTGGGGCGCAGGGCGAGCGCCCCTGGAATCCGGGTGCGGGTGGTGCGTCCTGAGAAGGGGAGGGGCTTGGCGTGGGTGGGGGGGGTCAGGAACCAGGGGCGGCGGGCGCCGAGACTTCCGCATTTCCAGGTCAAAGTCCCGTTGCAAGCACCTGAAATAACTGTCCTTAAAAGTCAGTGGCTTCATCTGAGGAGCCCTGTGTTTTACACCAGGAAGGAAGAGATGGGAAACAGAAGCGAAACCGTAAATACTGAGCGTCCGCGCTGCGGGTGATGGAGAAACGCCTTCTTCCCGCGGCAAACGCAGCTTGCAGAGTCGTTCAGGGCAGCGATTGTGTCTGTTCTTGTTGTTGGGTCCTGCCTGTGTTTCCAGCCCAGGCACAAAATCAATGCTCCATGATGTGCATGGCGTCGGGGAACGTGGCACTTTGAACTCGGTTATTTCTAATTTCTTAATAAATTTCAAAATCCCTAAAACAAAAAAACATCTTGTCGTCTGTGGTATCATTCTTCTTAGTATTTCCCTTAAATGGATACAACGTGTCTCTTCCTTCTCCTCCTATGTCTGACCTTCCCTCTCCCCCAGATAAAATAAAAAGTAAAATAAAAATGAAAGTGTCAGTCTATGGACAGAGAAGGAAAATTCTGGGGGCGGCGGGGGCTGAGTGCATTTAGGCAGAGCCCGGTGGGCGTGGGGGGCGGCGGGGCGGTCGGGACTGAGGCACCAGAGCCCCCATCAGGGCCTTTCCCAGGAGCGCAAGGCTGCCCAGCAGGCGTCCTTGACGCTGAGACGGTGAGAGCTCCCAGGGCGTGCAGGCCGGGCGGCGGCTGGGCCACGTCCTGACACGATCCCTCCCTGTCGTGTGAGGAGGTGGGTGAGGCCAACGCCTGGCCGGGTCGCGGAGGAAGTTGCTTTTCCCCCTCTGGGCGTCACCCCCTTCTGCTGCGCTCAGTTCCAGCTCCATCCCAAGCGGACGATTAACGGCATGAAAATGCGTCTTCCTAGAGCACAGGAGCAAATCTCCTACGCAGAATTCCGTTCCAATAAACAAGAGCGTCGCTGGCTGGGAAGTCGCCCTCAGGAAACGCGTGTGAGCCAAGCTCCAGCCCACCTGCACCCGTCTGCCGGGCTGGCCGGGTGCCCCCGCAGGCCACTCGGCCCCAGGGCGGGTGGGACGGGCCTCCTCGGGCGGTCGGAGGCCTCCGCAGCGCAGTCTGAGACGCCAAGTGTGCACAGAGCGATTCTTCCCTGAGGGTGGTCTGTTTTTAACACACGTAAACATTAAGGTTGTGTTTCTCTTTCTGTCGCTCTTGGTTTTTCCCCTTAAATCTCCTGTTGCCCTGCCAGCCTCCTTTTCTTTACGGGACGATTTCCACCTGTGCGTGCGTGTGTGAAGTCTGTGACCAGAAGTCACGTTTACTCTCCCGCAAGGCTGGAAAATAAACACCGTGTAAAACCAGGTCTTCTCGGGGTTTCGTGGGAGGGATTGTCTTGACCCGGCTGCACTGGCAGAAGCGTGGGGACAGCTGGAGTGAGGCTGATGCCAGGCACGGGAGGGAGAGTGCAGGAAGGTGTCTCTCTGCGAGGCAGCGTGAATCGTACGTGTCTTTAGAGTCGAGACAAAGGCGTTTGCGGACCCCCACAAGGAGCAGAATTCTAACCCTTGACGGCTGCCCTGAATGAGTGGGTTTCCCAGGAGGGGTTCAATTTGCAGCAAAAACACAAAAACAAACCCATTTGGAGTTCCCCAGCCAGGGTGGATTGGCCAAGAGCCTGCAGACAGTGTCCAGTACGGCCAGGTCCCCGACCTGGGACACGTCTGACGTCCAGGCCCAGGAATCTGCCAGCCTCACTCACTGCCCACCCCCTTATGGACTCTGGCAAATTTCTGTTACCTCTGTATTTTTTTGCTTTCGAAAGCCGTCCCTTCCTGTGAAGAATCACAGAATTTAACTATGTGGCGTGTATCATCACTCAAGATTGCAAGCGACGTTCACGGGAAGAACACGACCGTAGCCTAACGCTTTGACGAGAGCTCAATACTGACCGAGCTCGGCAGCACTGAACGCGGTGAGAGTCTCAGAAAGCACACAGTAGGTGCTTAAGATCAGTGGGAAAATCATTTTTAAAAATGCGCGTGCACAGGGTGCGTGTGTGTGGACTGGGGCTGCAATATTGACGTCAAATTGAAAGCGGCTGTGTCACAGTCGTTTGGTTTTTTCTTTAAACTTAAAATATTTTTTAAAAAAATCATTTTAGAAAGGGAGTCTACCACCATTTTTTAAGACAATTAAAAAAAAAACTTCAAAGTTTAAAGAGAATAAAAGGATGCAGGATTTTAAAATTCTTGTAAGGCTATCTTAAATTGCCATATTGCAGATTTGGGGATTTGATTCGGCCAAGAAAAGAAGTACCTGCTGCTGCCCTGAATGGGGACAGTGAGATGGGAAGAGAGTCACAGCTACAAGGACGTCTGATTGCTCTAGCGTTTTGTTACAAAACAATACTTCATGTGCCCTATCCACGGAGCAACCCAGGTGCTAATTACACCCTTCATATAACCATTTAACCTGCGTGTAAGTGACAATATTACGATACTTACAGGACCGCAGAACACACAACCAACAAGACAAGGCAAGGTCAAAGTAGAGAATTCGATGGGGCTGGAACCATTTAAGGGTATGAAGAATTAGACCATGTTAATCTCAAAAACAGAAGTTACACGAGAAGGGGTATGACCTTCAGTACATTAGCCTTTTTGAAACTGAGTTTTCTCATCTGTGAAATGGGGATAATATTACCCAATGTGTAGGTTCATCTTGCCCATTAGATGATTCATTTGTTCATTCAATAGAGATTCACTGAGCACCTATTATGTGCCAGGAGGTCTCAGAGACCCCGGTTACCCAGCTGTGAAGAAAACCTGACAAGGCAGCTTCAGGGAGGGAGACAGACCATGGACTGGCACACGACCCCCTTGCACGGCGCCTGGCAGTGCCTGGTGTGAAGGACCCAGCAGGTCGGGGTGGAGTATGGCTGGGAGGCCTGGCCCGACCAGCACACTCCACGTCCCCCGCCCATCCTGGCTGTGGAGCGCGTACTGTCCTGCAGGCCCCGCCCTGCGGACCAAGGGTGGAGTGTTGAGAGTCTGCGTCGCCTGGAGGGACAGACCAGCAAGCGAGTCAAACTGCTCGTACTGAATTGCAGTTGAATTCCCAACTCCTCGCCATCCGTCCAGCCGCTATGGAAGGGATATTTTGTTACCAGCCATACTTCCGTCGAATGCAATCGCTCCCTAGTGTTATCCTTGGATTGCTTTCCGTATGGAGAGGCTTCGAGGAACGCCACGTCGGAACGCCCCGTGCCTGGAAGGAATCAGTTTTCAGGGACCTGAAGTCCTGCTCGGCCACTCTCTGTGCCACCCGACGGGGCCTCACCGCTGCCCGGGCTGCGTGCGCCTCTCCCTAACCACCTGGTAATTGCTGCCTGCTTAATGGCGGTGATTCATCCACCTGGCGCTCCTGGCTGGCGCCTTAATTAGACAATTCCACGCTGCTGTGTGGGGTCCCTTCTTAGGCCCAGCCTATGCTGCGGTTAAGTGATGCCAGCGATAAACATGTTTAAATAGAGTTGCTGCTCTCGGGTTCACTGAGCAGGGACACGTTTTATTTTTGTTAGGACAGAAAACGGCGCTAAATTGGCTTATTTATATGGGGTCGTGGCCAGCATGGAACACACTACAGACTCCTTCGACCAGCTCTACCTTGCCGGCGGAGCAGAGCTACGGAATCTCTCGTCCGAATGGGGGGGCGAGGATCTGCAAGATGGCTCCACTGTTTCCATGTCATTTGTCAAATTTCAGATACTTTTTTGAGAAAAAGATAAAACGAAACCACGCAGTGCTCCTGCAGATTACAGTGATCCTTTGTCCGATTCGGCCCAAACACCCACCCGGTGGAACACAGGGCACACAGCTCCACAGATACACATTCAGCAGGACACTGTGGGATTAATCTGACAGCCGGTTTGGAAGAAGGGGTAACATATAAAACGCCAGCTCTCACGCTGGAGTACGGGACATACAACTTTGGAAATAGCATAGTTTTTAAATGAGGAAAAACCACTGGAGTAACCGACTTTCTTAAAAGACAACTTTTTAATCCGGAAACCCACAAAGGTAAACAGGTATGTTGAGTTACCTGTCATTAGGGGGCGGGACCCGCACCCCAGTAGACCAAAGGATGCCTTGAAGCACCCAGTTGGCATCTGTCCTTTCCGTTGTGACGATTCCTGGCCACACGTTGCTATGTGTCTTTGTTCCTAGGCGCCACTTAACGCAAATGCCAGCCACGGCAAGTAGAGCTAATTTAGACGCTAAAATCAAATACTGTTCTGAGCAGGGCAGCGCAGTGTATACTTGCAAACATCTCCCAAAATGTCATTACACTGTCGTAGGATTAAAAACATTGGATCCCGCTGTGACCTTTCCACAGAGGAAGAAAGTTTCACCCTGAAGCAAAATTTATATTGAGAGTTGCCTGTCTCTTAATTTAGAGCTCCCTGTACTCCAGCAAAACGTGGAATTATTTCTCTTAATTTTTTTGTGGCTCCCAAATTAATTACTTTAGGGCAATTTAAGATTGCAATGTTCTGACTCCAAATTATGTGGGCTAAACTCCGGATGGCTACCCCTGCGCCTCCACCCCAGCCCACCCCTCGCCCGGGTCCGGCGTACGGCGGGGCGTGCGCAGAGAAGCTGGCCGAGGAAGGCTTCCTCGCGAGAGGATGGGTAAATTGACACGTGAAATACATGCGGCTCAGCTAACCTCGTGCTCTCTGTGGCCTCACAAGCTGATCAGCGACTTTCAGCAATTAGCGGCTCTCCGAGTTCGCGCAAAGAGGCTGTGTTTATTTGCTTTTCCAAAGCCGGTGCAGAGAGCTAAGAGACAGAGGCATTGCTGCAGTGAAAACAAATTCGAATTTCCAAAAGGAGAAAGAAAGAAAGAAAAAAAAAATCAGGACGACAAAGGCTCCCCCAACGCTGGCGTTCCTTGTGACAGCAACTCTCTCTGAACAGCCCCGAGTGTTTAACATATTGAAACAGTCCATCTTCCTCCAACGAACTTTAATAACTCTGCCAGGTGGGGAGCTGCGCGCCATACTTCTTCATGTTGTCGCTCCCCCTCAGCACATCCATGCTGATGCGCTCGTCCGCCACCTCCGCGGCCTCGGCGTGCGGCCAGCGCGCAGTTATTGCCGTCATCAATAACCTGGCCCGGCCTGGCCGCTGCTGCATCGCTCACCCCGTCCCGGTACCGGCAGCATCTAATAAGAGCTCTTTGCCATGGTCGCTGATCAATACACCCGGGCACCTGTTCCCCTTACTCGGCTCGCCCGCCTGGGGTGCCACGGCCAGGGGCAGGTATGATTTTGACTGGGTCACGTCAAGGGACAGGAAAACCCATTCGGAAGATTTTTCCTCTGGGGCCGATCTGTACAGATAAGCAGTTTTTACAGTTGGGGTCAATCTCTTCTTTCTTTGCTCACTCGCCACAGTGCTTGGAAATAAATACCAACCTTGCTGGGAACTACACTATCCAAGTATTGCTTCTTAAAGTTCTTTTTACGCATATGCCCAAAAATTAATGAATTAGGGAAAAGATCTTAATACCATGTTTCTCCTAAAAGGCTAATAAATACATCTCTACTTCCCAGTACTAATTTTTGTAGCTCAAATTTGATTTTTAAGTGTTAGCATTTTTATATAAGGATAATAATTGGTTTTTATTTTGTAATTACATTGATATGTGGATTTCAAATTCCATTAACAGCCCGAGCATCCTCCCTCTCTCTGTCCACAGGAAGCAGCATGACTTCGCCCCCAGCACAGACCAGACCGGTTGCCACGTTCACAGGCGTGACTGTGTATGTCAGAAACAAGCCAGTGCAAATGTTAGCGGTTGAAAACGTTAACGCTTAGCATGACATTATTACAGGAAGTACCGTGGTCAGACATGTTGCGGTTTCTTCATAAAATTAATAGACGAGACCAAGGACACAGTGAAATGACATTTTGGCAGGTGCAGGAGTGGAGCTCACCAGCATGACGGTGGCAGCGGCTCTAAGCTGGGCCCGCATGCCACGTCCCACAGCGGACGCTCAGACCTGGGTTGAAATGCCGCCGCGCCAGCAGCACACGTGTAGGGCTGCGTGTGTGCATGCAGCACCGTCACACACACGCACCGCGCTGTCAGTGACATTGGGAAGTTTTTGCACGTTCTGTTTTTAAACTAGTATCTGTGAATGTTATGATATCAAATGGAAAAATATTAATAAAAATGCAAAACACATATTCACAGTGGAGAAATGACAATGTTATTGGTTATAACTCTTCAAAATATGAGCTATATATTTGTGGGTTTTTCCTCCATATATATTATAGGCATCTTTGCAGGAGACATAAAATACATCATTTCTAAACCAACAGTCTTTCCTGTTGCTCTGCTTTTTGTTTGGATTTTTAAGAGCACGGTGCCTTGCTAGTCTTACCCAGCTTTCAGCATTTGTTAAACCAAATTTTATTTCCACATTTTTTCAGAACTCTCTTCTGTGTACTAAGAACAGCTTTAGCCCTGGTCCCTTGTGACACGGAGGAGGAAACACTAGACACAGGCTCCGCGAAGCCTCCTGACCCTGAGACCTTAATGGATGTGAGGACAATAGCCAGCATTGTCTTGACCTGCACCTATGTTTGGAATCCATCGGGCTTAGCTTATTTTGCCACAAATGATTTAAAAAAAAAAAAAAAACTTAATTTCTAGAAATACCAGAAACACAAAGTTACACTGGGACTCTGGGATTACAGATATTACAGGGTTAGCGCTGGCAAGAAAAGGATACTAAGGGCAACTTAAAAGCTATGCCCACACTACCTAAGCCACATAATTAATCATATCGCTACTATCAGCACGTTGAAGTGAAATCCTTCCCCTAAGTTTAACCATCCTCTTGTACAGTTCTTCATAGCTGAGAAATAAAGATCTTCCCCTGATAATAAAATCACTGCTCTGCGCCCCATTGCGTAGACGGCGTATCTGAGCAGAGTCCAAGTGACAATAAAAATGTGTCACTTCAGACATCACAGGATTTTGAGCTGTGAGTGAATGTCAGTACACAAAATTCAAAATTCAAATTTTAATTCCCATTGCAAAGCGTCCTGAATTAAACATGGAAATTTATATTCTTGGCCTATGGAAGCATCTTGTTTTTAAAATAATATTTCAATTAAAATTAAGGTTTTAAGAGCAATTAAATGTTTAATTTAGCCTAAACTGTATACTATAGATCAAAACACAGCAGTTACTTTTTTCTGACAGGGTATGCTTATGTGTAATTTTAAATTTTTAAATTTCATAACCTTTCTTGGTTATTGATTTTTTTTCCCAAACGTGTTTGAGGCACAAGCGTGTGTTTTTACAGTGTTTTCCTTGGATGTGCATGAAAGTTAACAGAAAACAGAAAGTCTGAAAACAACTTTCAAGCGACAGGGAGAGGAACACTCCTCTCTGCTCTCTGTTTGACTGGAATTCGGCAACACCAGCCTCTTCCGATGGATAATGGTCCCTGCCTGCAGAACCGTCCTAAGATCACACATCCAAACCACTCTGAGGGTCACATAGGGGTCACACCTTCTCTCGCTGGTTTCGAAGGGATGGAAGAACACAGCAGAATTCAGAGTTTTCGTTTATAAAGAACAGGTCGTTTCAAAGAGTCACCTGCCTGACTGAGGACGAACTCAATCCATTTTAAAATATTTTGAATAAACAGCATATATATCTAAGGCAAATCAACCTCTGGCAAAAATCCGACTCATCTCGCACAGATCGTGCTTAAACAATACAGTCCTGATGGCGTCCTCAGACAAGATCAGATTCCTTCACTGCATGTCGTTTTTTATCTCAGCAAATGCCAAACCGGAGGAAAAAATTAAGCCACGCGAGTTAAAAGGGATGGATTATAAAATTACAAAATCCTTATCCTTAGAGCATTAAGAAATAGAAACCAAGGAGACACTGATAGTCTATGGGGAAAGTATGCGTTTTTATGCAGTAAAATCTGTATAACTATGTTGGAATGCCTGAGACTTGTCTATACCCAGGAGTCTAGCATGAAAAATAAAAGTGCACTCTCCTAGCATCCTTTGCTAACCCCATATGGCAACGATAAAATTGACATGAATGATGACTTTGATCTCCTACAGCATTATTTGTGCCTGCAGCATTAGGAAAATTCTTGCAAACATTCACAAAGTGGCCTTAAAAATAAACACCTAATGGCATAGTGATCTTTTAAAAAAGATGATTTTTCCCTGTCTGAAAAGTTTCTATGTAAATATGCAATAAAGTTACTATGGAGTATGCTCTTGAAGGTGCACGGAAAATGTGTCCCCGAAGCCCCTGCTAGCTTTGCAGTATGTGGATTACAGAACGTGTTTCGACACATGATAAACTTGTCTGACGTGCTGTATCGGACACTCTCCGTAAGGAAGAGAAAATGGATGGAAGAAAGGCTCGGTCTCGCGGGGGACGGCCGCCTTCCCGCTTGCTGAGGCTGAGGCAGAGCACCTCGTCCCCGGCAGGCTTCGGGAGACGGGGACGGGATTTCAGAGCGGTTTCAGCGCCAGTTAATCAGTCACTGAACTATGATAACTGAACGTTCATGACAGCACGTTATAAAAATACTCCCATTCTATTTGGCCAGTGTTTGATGATAATTCTTCCTTTTGGACTTGGGAAATCATGTTCCTTTCTTCAGCAACTCTCCAAAATAATTCCCACTGACTGCAGTGACACCTACTGCCGGCAGAATTGTTCTACCTGGGCTCTGAGACGGAACCGCAGTGACTCAGCCGGGGTGTAGCAAGAGGAACTGATGATTACAATTTCGGGGTGCAATTCCTAACAAAACCCAGTGCCTGTGCCGGGGTCAGTCCTGAAGCACCTTCTGCCTAGGTCCTTGCGTTTGTCCCTCTGCACCCAGGCGGCCGTGAGGGTGTGCGGAGGCTGGGACCTCTATTTTCCTCCAGCCTCCAGTGTTCCCAGACAGGCCCCTGCAACAAGGTATCTGCAAAGAGCCAGGTTATGCCTCGGCATAAACCACCCCCTGATCAACAAAATAACTATTCCAACTGCCGCCGCCTTCTGCACAGAGCTAACCGCTTTTTGTTAACAAAACAAGGTTAATTTTCCCTTAGAACATCTGTGACCCATTCATAGAACTGCTAGATTAAGGCAATATTATTTAATATCACGATCTTTGTTACCTTCCCAACCTTAAGAAAAACCAGGAAATAGTGACATCTGAGACCAGGATCCCTAAGATACCCGTTTGAATTCTGCCCTTGCCTATATGCAACAGCATTTCAGAGCCAGTTTTTCTCCTTTTGAGATTTAGAGTCACATCAAAAGCGTAACGATAGTTTTCAGAACAGCCAACGTGTTTAAGGGGTTGTGCTATCAAGTCCCGCGTCGTAGAACTGCAGCCGCCTCCGAGGCGGTTTCCCGGGACGTCGGACTCCCTGGCATCGCTCCACCCTCCAGTCTCTTCGCCCAGTTTGCAGGATGCTGGCGGTTTCAATCCCAATAACCCCTGGAAAATAATCCGGCGTGAGGGAGAATAACTCTTTTTCTATGTTGTGTATCTTAAAGACATCAAAATCACTCTCTTAAAAGAGAGAGGAGATTTCACTTTTAATATTTCCGTTGGAATGAAGCAATGAGCTCTTTCTCTTTCTCATTTTGGAGAGAAAAAAATCACAATGTGGGAATATTCAAAGCCAAGCTAGTTTTCTGCTGTATGTTAGAAAGCTTACACACATACAAATGTATTTTATGTGTGTAGCATAAACTCGGCATGTATAATTCTAGGATGAATAAAGCAGGAGCACTAAACATAATTTAAACAAGTAATAAGAACTGCATTTTCCCTACACAGCACATACAATTGCAGCCCTGACGAAGCTCATCACTGCTGTCTCAGAACAATATGACTTAGTTTTGAATTGCGGCCCTTAAAATCTGAGGATAGAAGACAAGTGCAGAGCACCCATTAACGCAATCACAAAAGTTAAGAAGGAGAAGTTGCTCTCGGAGAGCCAATTACTGTCTGCTACTCCACAGTGCCACCACATGGGGTGAGATTTGAATATGATTCGACCGTTTCAGGCTCAGGAAGCTGCCTGTAAATAATCCTTTGCATGCTCCAGGAAGACAGCACGGAGAGATGGCTAATCTTCTCTCTAGCGTGCGAAGTTCAAAATGTTTCCTTGTGAAAACAGGGATGTCCCATTTCTGAGAGCACGAATGCACTGCAGTAAAAACCAAACAGCCAAACGGCTTTATTCCGTCAATAAAAAAAGAACCATTTGGTAAAAGGATGCGTTACACATTTCCTATTTAAATCAGTTTATAAGAGGCAGATGTTAAGCTTTCCTTGGTAAGAAAAAAAAGGGAGTTATAAATGAATCAAACTGATTTTTCAGCGGGTCTCTCGCACCCTCTCCGTTCTCCACGCACGTGTGTTTTCAGTAATATTCTAAACGAGCATGCACGTTATCATTGCGGATGGTTGTAGCAAATATTCTTTAAAATATCAGATGCCAGGTTAGGCATATCTGCCAAATTAAATGCCCGTTTGAAAATGTAAACACATGCAGGTCTCAAATCACATTAACTAGAGAATCTTCAGAGTAAAAGCCACCCCGTAAGAGCATCTATGAAAACGCAGCCCGGGCTCAAACTCCGTGCTCTAATAAAGCGTCTGTGATTTCAGATTTCATGATCTCTGTCAATGGGCTGTAAAGTATAAATTGCAATTCAAGCAAGTTTGAGAGCATTTTCTTTTTGTGTGGAGGAAGTTGGTGTAAATCGTGATGACGTTTAACATCCAAGCCTCCGCCAGGAAGTGATGGCGTTTCAGAAGCATGGCCCACCCCCCGTCTGCGCCCCTCACGGCTCGCCACGGCGAAGGTGTTTTCCACGGTAATCGTCTCTAAAGAGGCTTTAATTAAATGCTCGACCTGGATGGTCTCACCAGAGGCTTTCATGCTCAAACATTTTTAAAGAGCAGGGCTTAGGAGTTGGCGGCACAGCCTGGGTGTGAGGCTGCTGTTGTCGCCCCACGGTTCCACTGAACTCATTCCTAACGATCTACCCTCAGCTACCTAACTTCAACACTATTTTTCCCTTAGACTGCATTAATGAATCCTATAAATAAAGCATGGTATCACCCATCTAGCATGGACATTAATTTTAGAACAAAACATTAATCAATTTAAATTTATGTACTAATGCAGACACAATCAATTTCAACTTCTTATGACAATTAGCAAAGCTTTTGCTACATCCCTAAAACACACTGACCCATCAATTACGGTTTGCATCAAAGTGATGCTAATGACACCTCCTTCGTCCTTAGGCTGTCAGCAGCCCACCTGATTGGTCAACCCGAATGCAGCAAATCAATTAATATAAATTATACATGCACGAAAAGATGGGTTAATATCATAAGTTAATTTAATTAATTGTGTTTGATTAAATGAGGTGCTTTCATTAGCCCACTTAGCCATGAACCATATATACATCATCATAATCCTTTTACAAGCTCAGCCGCCCAGACAGACCTGACATCAAGAGCATATTCAAATTACCAGCCTCAGCCATGCAAACCTCCCTGCATAATTAACAACCAAACGAGCTGCAGTCACTTAAGCTGAAAAGAAAACTGTTCACATCAACCTCTCTGATACTGTTTAAATTGAAGATGTCATGGGTAAAACAAAGGTGAACAGACAATGGTAATTAAAAATTAAAGAGAACAAGGGGGGTTGCAGCTAATGGGAGCCTCGTGGAAAGAGGCGAGGCCTTGGTCCCTCAAACACACAGGGTGAGGGGTCACGTCACTCTGAGCTGTGCCCTCTCTGAGCCCGTCCTTTCTTCCCGGGAGTCAGAGGACGCGGGATTTTACGCGGGTCGTGGAATCGGGACGGAGCCCTAAGACACTGTATCAGGAGCAAACGAAACCGTAACAGGATGCTCCTGTAAGCATGTTTTGTCATTACCCCGTAGTGAACACGAGCGTTGTAGGGGTGGTGTCCTGGCTGGCCCACTGAGGCTGCACCGTGGCCGCGTTCTCGGGTATCAAACTGCGTCCAGCACAGGAGCCTCACGCAGCTCCTGACCAAGGAAATGGATTTCCTTCCCGATGACGCGGCAGGGCCTTGGCGTAAAATATGGGGATGTCTGGTGGAAGTTATTCATGCCTTCCCGGTTCGATGCACAGCCTTCCAGGGGTGGTTTTAACTCACACTGTTTCCCCAAGTATAACAAATAGCACAGCTGCGTCCAGAGAGATCCCAGGCTGCAGCGCAGGGCCACGGAGTTTCAAAGCACTGACCCATGAAGGCAGGATTGCTGGTGCCACGGCCACAAAAGTAAAGCGAAAGGCAGAACTGGGGCCCTTGTGCAGAGCATGCAAAACACCGCAGAGCAGAGCATCTTTGCAACTCAGGCCGGAATAATTATTCTTAAGTTTGCCACTAATTGTCTCGGTTCCTCATTGCTTTTTGGATATGGAGACACAGCTTTAATAGCAAAATAAGTAGTACCTTGCCTGAAGGGCATTGGCGTTATCTTCAGAGAGGAGAAACGCTGGCGCAGTCATTAACATAAGTCACAATACGTCATAGACAAACGCAAACACTTCAGACGGGGTGACAGTCACCCACGGAACCATGTGACTGCCATGAGCTTAAGAAAAATGACCAAGCTTGAGGGAGAAGGGATGGGACGGGCTTAAAATGCAATTGGATTTGCCAGCAAGAAACGACTGGTTCCTCTCCATGCCAACCACGGAAAGATTTTACTTTTGTTTCTAGATAGATGAGTTTGTGCCAGTATAACTTCACACACGGGTACCGGGACCCACACTGTATATGATACACGGGAAATGAAACGTCAGACACGTGTATAGCACGTGAGCCCTTGATAGAACTGGCCCATAGAGCCCAGGGTCGAGCAGTGACTAAGCACAGAAGCATCTCGCTCATCCTTAGCTGGTCTGCTCCACCGGTTGCAGAAGGTCCTCGGCCTTTGAGAACCACGTGGCCGTCTCGTGCAGAGCATGACCTTCCCGATGAGAACATTGTGCAGCTGCGTAAATCCTAGGAGAACAATGGATTTTCCAATAAGATGATTCCAATACGGAGCATTGCTATTTTTTGAATAAACTGCTATTGAACTAGACCTTAAGCACTGAGGGGGACTAATTTGAGAGTTTATGTTCAATTTATTAAAACAGTAAAAATCATCATTTAATTTGGAGTCAAGCGGACTGGAATCTTCTTATGTAGAAGCGAGCCGCGTGCACGGCGCCTTTTCGGGAGCTCGCTCCCAAGGCGTGGCCTCATCGATTGCTTTTCAGTGGAACTGGCCTACTGTGATCCACAGACGTGGTCATTTTTCAGAATCCAAAAGCTGAGGCATTCTCCAACAGCCCAGAAAGCAGCCACTTTCCCATTTGCTCAGCATGAGGAAGAATTTGAAATGAAAAAGCAAAATTGACGACTATTCATTTAGTGTCTGGAGATCACTCGTGGGGGGAGGAAACTAATAAAGAGATGCATGGAGTCTGGAAAGTTTTCCACTTGCGTTTACCAAGGCACGCCAACGCGCCTGCCTGTGAGCGCCTGGAACGTTCTCCCGAGCGATAATGAGCACAGGTTTCCTGCCCAGCAGGGGGAACGGAGACAGCTGCGGCACAGCAAACACTATATGAATTCCAAATAAAATTGCCGAATTAAGTCTTAAAATTAAGATTCTTGAATGCAGAATACACGAGGTGTCTGGGGGGAAAACCCTTTATCTGCTCTTATGTCATAACGCACAGCTTAAACACAAGGTACCTCGAGTGAACTCACAGTTATGTGCTGAGGAGCAAGAGCAGTCACGGGGGCAGAGCTGGTGTAGTTATGAATGGAATATTGTAGAACTCACGGCTGTTATGACAGAGCCTTAATGCATTGGCCACGGGGAATGCTTACGTGTCCTGCAGAGCTCTAGATTGCTTGCTTTGTGCGTGGACTCTGGAATTTACGTGGCACCTTGTGGGAAGGAATTTGGGGCTGTGGCCACGTTGTGTTGGCAGCTGGTTTGGGCACTTGCAGAGAGATGCATTGAACTCTGCTTTGCAACAGCCTAAGGCGTCACCTGGACTCTGTGTGACAGAGCCAGGGGCTCCCTGGGGATCCCTGGGGACAGGGGAGGGCAGCAGAAGGTGCCTTTGACAGCATGGGGCAGTGTTTAAGGGACCATTTCTACAATCCAACACTAGGGATATTTTAATAATTCGCTTCACCCTGTAAGAAACACCACAGACCAATAGGTAACCCAATACTTAAAGCAAGATAATACAGCAGTGCTTCCAAACTTCGATTAGCTCTTCCAGTAGTTGTTAAAAGATCTTCTGTGAGAGGACATCGTGTACGGTCAAATAAGGGTGGGAAGAAATCGTCCTCCACACCCCCTGGGGGACTTGCAAGGCCCGTTTGTTTGCTGAGGGTTCTGAGAGACCCTATGGTAGAGAAATCTCCCTGAGACATTTAATTGGCATTTCTGAGTTAAACGGTTTTTTTTTTATTTTTATTTCTTCAGGAAATATATGTCAACTTGCAAACTCAGTGTTTTCTGGACACGTTTGGGAAGCACCAGTGTGGAGGAGCGTTATTTGGGAGTGTGTTTGAATCTCCTCCTGGATCCAGAGGCCTCGAGAATCCAGCAGAGCCCTGGGTTTGCCTGGGAGGGAGCCCAGCATGGGGAGGGGGGGCCCAACTCTTGGAGCTGAGCAGGGGGATGTGGGTTCACAGGGGCTTGAGTGATCTTCAGGGGTGGGCTCAGAATGAACTCCTTCGGGCCATGACAATAACACTCAGCAAATTACTGCTATTAATATGACCCTGAAAGCATGTTTCTTTACTCAAACTCCTGCTGTAAGACATAGCTATGGGCATATGTGTTTAGATAATACCTATCTATAGTTTTTTTTCAGTTGGCAACTCTGAAGACATTATATTTAGGAATAAATGGGGATGATTGCATCTTAACATGAGAACAATTGTACTTTCACAAAATTAAATAAAATTAAATGTTTGATTTTTATAACCTTCTTTAAAAATACTTGAAAATTATTTAAACTCATTTTTGTTCTAAGGGAAGATGTATGCAGTATTTATTTTTCTTGCTTTATTGCACTGGCTAGAGCCTTCAGTAAAAGGTTGAATCAAATCGGTAGGAGCAGACACCCTAGCTTTGTTTTCGATCTTTTAAGTAAAAGACTTTTACATGAAATACATTAGTCTTGTGATAGAAGTTTCATTTGTGGAAGTTTGATGCCTCTTATATCTAAATAATGCATCGAGTAGTTAAAGAAGGCACAGACTACACCATTGATGAACCTAAAAAAAAATCACACTGTATGAAAGAAGCCAGGAATAAAATCCCACGTACTGTGTTTTCATTTATGTGAAATGTCTACAAATGACAATGCTGTGGATACTGAACGAACAGGGCTAGTCTGGGGATGGGGGTAAGAGTAGGGACTGACTTGCAATTAAACACGGGGATCTTTTTGGGGGCGACTGGAATGCTCTAGAATTATGTTGTGATGGCTACACAGCTATGCAAAAAATGCTATGTGTTTTTAAAAAATTGGGTAATGGACTCAAAACTAGAAATAACATGGTAAATAGGTTGTTTGCTACCCCAGCTTCTTCAGGAAGATCTAACATAATACAAGCTCTCGAGAAGTTTAAACTTCCACTATTAACACTCCAAAATCAAAAGTCCCCCAAATTGGAACGTAGAAGACTCTTCCCTTATTTCATTTGTGAGTTTGGGTGGGTGGCAGGGCTGACTCTTTGTCTTTTTGTCACATTTAATTCTGTGTCTTGCTTTTACCTGCTTCCTTGGAAAAATTTCACATTTTCCTTCCACTGCTCTGACTCAGTTTTCCAATATGAATTGGCGAGAAGCTTGTTTTTGTCTCCACCCGCCGTCCTGGGCAGGACCGTGAGACCGTTTCCGAGGCTTGGACCTTCCTTGGATGTGCGCTTATGGAGGAGTTTGCTCCTCACAGTTGGTCCCTGTCTGTGCCTTTGCCTGCCGGAGCAGCCGGAAAGCTTCCTGCCACACTTTGCCAGCAGACTTAAGTAATGAATTTTATTTGAACATTTTTTAAGGTGTCAGTTTATATTTCAGATTAGGAACTCTAAAAGGCAATTGATGTGTGGATTTAGGCTCTCAAGAGAGAGGTAAAACTTAAAAACATGGATTGTGAGATCCTATCTGGAATGGGACGTGCACATGTAGGACGGTAAGGGAGGAAACCCGGGAGACACAGTGAGGGCGAGAGGAGGACCTTGGAGAGAACTGTTTCATTATTAGATGTGGGGATCAGGAAGGAGAGTTGGGGGGAGAGAGAGAGGAAGGAGAAGGAGGAGGAGGAGAGAACAATGCTATCTCAAAAGAAAAAAATGGGAAAGAATTTTGCGAGGCGAGGGAGGCAGCAGGGACGAAGACCTGGAGTTGTCCATCCATTAGAGGCGGGCTGTGGACAGACTGAAATGCGGTGACCATTGCATGGGGTTGAGGGACAGGGACGGGATTCTGGTGGTGAAGAGCTGGAAGGACGGTGTGGAGTGTAGCATGTCACCGTGTCTCTCAGGTTTACGGGGAGGTGGGTGTGAGGGCAGCTGTGATGGGCACAGTCAAGGGTGCCTGTGTGAGAGTCACGAGTGGTGAGAACAGGTGTCCCGGGAGGCAGGGGACAGACGGAGGAGAGCCCTCTGCAAGGACAAGGACAGTCCGGCTGGCCTTCCCTGCCAGGAGTCACGTGGAGCAGGGGACCATGACGCCAGTGTCTTCGCCGACTTTGGCCACCATCGGGGAATCACATTGATTGGCGGGTTTGAATCACTTTTCAACTCAGAAAAATTTAACTCACTTGTCTTTCACTCCTCCCTTCATTCAGTTGTCTGGTCTATTCCTTCGACACATGCGGGAGTTTTAGGTAGAAAGACCGTTTCTTTATTACTTCCATCGGTCACCCTTCCGGAGAGTGTCCTGCTCCTCCATGGCGCGGTTTACGCTTCCTCCCCGCAGTTGTCCTCTCACTGAATCCAGTGAGAATTTGACTCCCGCCGGCTTTTGTTTTTATGGGGAGTCTTCTCAGATTCTGCTATCTCTGTGACAAAACTTCGTCATCATCTCACAGTTCAGAGATCCTTTTGATGCCAGAAAAACTCTCTTACTCTCTATTTTAATATCTATGAAACAGATGACCTCTTAAAATGAACTGTTCCTATAAAAATCATGTTCAGAGAGAGCTTTTTCCTCTTGGTCTTTGCTACATGGTCATTATTTTCAGTTTGTATCACCGTGAGTAGAAAACCACCCATTCCGTACCAGACACACAACGTAGGTAGGCAGGAGTGTGTGCGTGACTGATTCACTTGCATTCAGGTGCAAAGTTTTTACCTTTCTGGGTCCGCTGATCAAGGTGGAGGCCGGCGTTCACATAGCATCGGCTCACTGCTCTGAACTGGGAGTGTCTCATACTCCGGTTAATACTAATTTTGTTAAGTCGTGTATTACAAAAAAATTGTCCATTTCCTCAAGATTGTTTAATTAATTGGCATAAAGTTCTCCATTTTATTTTCTTATTTCCTTTTAATATATGCAGAATATATGGGGACATTATCTCTTCTGATATTTGTAATTTGTGTGATTTTTTTTTCTATTACTTTAGCTAAAGTTTTATCAATCCTATTTTTTCCAGTGGCCAACTCCTGCCTTCATTATTTTTCTTCTGTGCTTGGTTTTCTACTTGTGTGTGTTCCATTCTGTTACTTCTTCCTTCTGCCCTTTTTGGCTTAATTCACTCTTCTTTTATTAACTCCCTTGGGCCATATCACAGAGTTTAAACCTCTCCTTTATAATGTAAGCATTTAAAATATCAATTTGCCTTTAAATGCTGCTATTCCTACACCCTACAAATGCTATGATGTGTTCTCATTATCATCTAGTTCAAAGTATGTTCTAATTCCTTGAGATTTCTGTTGGATTTGTAGATTTCTTTAGGGGTGTCTTGCTTAATTTTCAAATGGTTGGGCATTTTAAAAACATTTTATTTTTATTGATATCTAATATAATTTTGTGATGATCAGACTCTTCTGTACAAGTTCAATCCTTTAAAATTTATTGAGACTTGCTGTATGGCCCAGTGTGTGTTCTCAATTGGTGAAAGTTCCAGGTGCGCTTGAAAATAGTCTGTATTTGCCATTGCTGCACATAGAATTTTATAAGTATCAATTAGTCAATTTTGTTCACAATGGTGTCTTCTATATCCAGATTGACTTTTGTTTGTTTGTTTATCTGTTTTAACAATTACAAAGAGAATGGTGTTACAATCTCCAGCTACGCAAGGATTGTTACTTTCTTTCTTTAGTTCTATTTTGCCTCAAGTATTTTGAGCCTCTGATATTATATTCCTACAACTTCTTGATGTAGTCATCTGTTATATTTATAAACTGGATGTCTTTATCTTAAGTTTCTATTATTTCCTGGATATTAATATAACTATAACAGGTTAATATACTTAATGTTTATATAATAAAGTTGTACACATTTTTACTCTTGACATTTCTATGATTTTATAATTAAATTGTGCCTCTTATAAACAGTACACAGTGTGGTCTTTCTTTTTTATGCATTCTGACAATCTCTTCCTTTTAATGGTAGTGTCAATTACATTAATATTTAATGTAATTCCTAATATGATTCAATTTAAACTTAACAACTTGCTATTGCTTTCTTTTTCCTCCCTGTCCTTTTTTCCCTTTCTTCTGCCTTCTTTTTGCTTAATCAAGTAATTTTTAGTACTACACTCTTCTCTTCTATTGCCTTTTAACTATTCTTGTCTTTTTGTTTGTTTGTTTTATTTCTCCTAGATAAAACTTAACTTATTATGGTCAGCACTAAAGTAACATTATGCCACTGTATGTTTAATGAAAGAATCATATAACATTCTCTGCTTTTTGTATTATTATTGTTATATGTTTCACTTTTTTTTTTTTTTGAGACAGAGTCTCACTCTGTCACCCAGGCTAGAGTGCCATGGCGTCAGCCTAGCTCACAGCAACCTCAAACTCCTGGGCTCAAGCGATCCTCCTGCCTCAGCCTCCCGAGTAGCTGGGACTACAGGTACGTGCCACCATGCCCAGCTAATTTTTTCTATATATTTTTAGTTGTCCAGATAATTTCTTTCTATTTTTAGTAGAGACAGGGTCTCACTCTTGCTCAGGCTGGTTTTGAACTCCTCACCTTAAGCAATCCTGCCGCCTCGGCCTCCCAGAGGGCTAGCATTAGAGGTGTGAGCCACCGCGCCCAGCCCAAAAAATTCTTTTAATACTGAAATTGTAAAACAGCTTAATCAACTGAGGGTCTGTTGATCATCCATAGTATTCAAACTATGCAAATCATGCAAACTATGCAACTATGCAAATCATCAATGCATGATTCCATGCATTGGAATCATTTAGTGGGCTTAAAACATGAGTTGCTGACTCTCAGCCCCATATTTTCCAACTCAGTAAATCTGAGAATTTGCATGTATAACAAGTTCCCAGGTCATGCTGATGCTGCTGGCCCAGAGAACTCACTTTTTAAAAAAACTTTTGTATAAATTGAGGGGGTATAAGTACAGTTTTGTTACATGATGTATTACATAATGGTGACTTCTAGGTTTTAGTGTTAAAACCTGTGGATATAGAGGTCTCCATTTTCTTCCTTCACACCTAGGTTTTAATGTTAGAAAAATAGCAAAATCGCTCAAGTCTCTGAACTAATGAAAACGTCAAAGCACCAGTGAATAGGACAAAAGTTCAGAGCTGTGACAACAGGACATGATGGGACTAGGATTCTCGGTCCCTGGATTCTCACACCCTCAGACTTTGTCTAAGAAAACTCCTTGCCAGAGAGAGGCCTAGGCGAATACCCCACAATGCAGCAAACCAGCCTGGAGGAATGGTGGGACTTACCTCTGTAAAAATGTTTCTTTGAACAAGGACAACATCGAGATAATGAGAAAGCTGCACTCATGAAGCAAACTGTGGAGTTTGTTTTCCTTTTCCTTGAGAAATTCCAGCCAGGTCCCACGTATTTCCTGGACACTCTTTAATATTAAGATGTTCTTTGGACATTTTAATCTCCAGCATGTCTCCCTTCTATAATGAACTTAACAGGTGGAACTTATACGTTCCAAGCTTGGGACTGCATTTAGACTCAAACTCCTCCCCGGGTCCCCAGCTCCGATAGGCTTCAGGTTGGAAGCTTACAGTGTGGAGCGAGGGCGCGGGTGACTTCTGCCTAGACATTCTATCCTCTAACCCCACTCGATGGGTAGCCAGCGGTACACACAGGGTCAGGAGAGGAGATGTGGTGCAGGACATCTTCCTGACACCTGTGTCATCTCGTGTTGATTTCCTGCCGGGGGTTTGAAGCTCTCTAAGTAGCATCTTTGAATCCTTTCAATTTTTTTTGCTCTGGACTTAGACAGAGAAAGGCGTCTTTAGACATCCCATTACACAGCCACACACATCGAAGCTATCTCATAGGCCACCAGGAAATCCCTCCCTTTTCTAAGCTGAAAAAATTACTTGTAAGTCATGGTTGGGGAAAGCCATCCTGAAGTACCGCACGAAGAGGATGGGCGTGGAGGCTAGGACGTCTGCTTTGCAGCAGATGGAATCTTCAAGACAAAGGGACAGAGTGACATTCCAAAGCTTACTCCTGAGGGACTGGTGCCATCCTGAAATATCAAGTAAGTGCAGAAACAACAGTTTTCTACCCTTCCTGTAGTTAAAGCAATGTTATTAATGCTTTTCATCAGTGGCTGTTGAGCAACCATGATAAATAACACAGTTTTCTGAGTCTTAAAGGGATTGAGGATATGAAGTAGATGATAGGGTAAGAGAGTTTCTTGCTAGCTGAACACATACATTTACCCCTCCCTGCTTGCAAAATTCCAGTGAAGCCACAGATTAAATATGAAAATAAATACAAAGCACATTAGAAAGCTAAGGGAGAGGAGTAGAGGGAGCAAAGGTGCCAGAAAACCAGAATAGTGAGGAATCTGTAGAAGATATAAGGAATAAAACAAGTGGGAACAAACTGATAACAAAAGCCATACAGACGAAAGAGAAGACAATGGAGAGTCTGCCAGCCAGCTGTGTGGAAATGGCAAAGGTTGCATGTAGAACTGGCAGAGGGGTGATTGTATCCTGTGGGTGCAGTGGAAGGATGGGACTGTTCTGACCACAGTCGCACCTGCTCTCAGAGTGGCGGGTCCCATTCAGTTTCTTAAAATGGAACTTCTGACACCAAAGACTGTCAGAGAAGGTTCTGTGGCTGGAAACCAGTGTCCCTGTTATGGTGACCATGAGGAAAGAATAGGGTGCCTCTGTGCACAGAAGAAAAATTCTCACACATACCACAGGAAATTTCACCTGGCAACACATCAGCTCTCTTTCTAAACAAATTGTGGGTTGATAAGGAAATAAAAAAATAAAAATATAGACAATTTGGAAAGCAATGATGATAATACTATGTAACCCCATCTGTGGAATACTTGTCTGCCTTGCCCTGTGATTGGCACAGAGAATTTCTCCCCAGTTGATACTGGAGCCGAGTTTGTGTTTCCTTGACATAACAAATGACTTAGGTCCCAACTTCAGCCCTTAAGATCAAGGACCTCTATACATCATGGGGCCTCAAGTCTCCTTCACCATTGTGAGGTGCCTTTTCATTTCTGACACTGAAGATTTCATTTCTTGTTATTGAATTCAGAAAGGTACTTTTTAAAACACTCCATTCATATAGTTTGGATTGGGAACTCCCTATACGTCAGCTCATTCTACTCCCTTGAAGAGTATCTCTGAATTTATTTCTATTCAAAACTGCCTGTCTGTGCATTGATTATTTGCTGCCCTGTGCTCCATTTCTCACTGCGAGCTCTCCAGCTATACCAACGCACTTACTATTCCCCAGATCATGCTTTCATGCTTTTTTGTTATTTCCCCCATCCTGTTCATGTGGAAAATACATGTTTATCTTTTGCAATACTGTTCAAGCATCACCTTTCCTGTGAAGCCTTTCGGAGTTCCCTCAGATGGCATTAGCGACTTCCTCCTCTGGCCTTCCACACCTTGTTCATCATACCTGCATGATAGCAGGGATGTAGCAGGCCATCTTCTTTTGTATTGTAATTACTTATGTGCCTGTGTCTTCTTTAGGCTATTGGCTCCTTTTTGCAATTGATAAAATCTGAATCATTTTTGTTAAACCACCAGCACCCAGCACAGTACAAAAGTTGACAGCCACGAATCTGTGTGGAATAAATGAATGACTCCCCAGGTTGAAGGGGTAAGCAGCTATGTAGAGGAAAGGCAAGCCCTGTCCACTAGACAGGACTAGAAATTACTAGCAAGTAATGAAAATTAGTTGGAAAAAACTCAGATGCCTAGGGTCAAATCTGCAGTGTACTGAGAAGTCATTTCAATATTTTAGTCAAAGTAGAAGCTTGGTAATATGATTTCTTGTAGAAACATTTAAAAATTAATTGGAAGGAAGAAAAGGCTGAAGGTTAAAGGGGTCAGTGAGGAGTAAATGGCAAAATTCAGAGTCCCTAAGAAAGGTACGTAGGAAATCCCTTAGGATGGCTAATAAACTCTAATAATCCTCCCAACCTCCTCCCACAAGCTCCACAGGATACAATTACCCTTCTGCCAGTTCTACCTGGAATCTTTGAAATATCCACACAGTTTGCCCAGGAGCTGTCAGGTTTTGAAGTGTAGCAATGGCTTATAAAAGAGTCCGAGAGCAGTTCCCAAGTGTGAACCTCCTCCTCATTTTCAAGGCACGCCTTGCCTTCTCCATGATTTGCCCCAAACTGCTCTTGACTCATCATCCTGCACGACATTTACTGGGAACTTCCAACAAATAGAGGTGTTTCCCTACATCAATATAAGTAATACTGTATTACTTTTCTAGAAAAATAATTACCTACCTACTGCTCAAAATGTAGCAATTAGCTCGTTGTTCTCTACCTAATTTCTAGATGTTGACATTTGAAAAACTCCTCTGGCTAATGTGGTTATTAAAAAACTTGTAGGTGTCAATAAATGTCTGCTGAATGAATGATTCATTAATGTATTTGAATGGTGTTGGATGGCCTCAAATTTCAGTTCTAAATATTCTTAATTATACACTGTATTTATCCCTTAATATAATCCATGCACAATAAATAGCCAATCACTAAGAAACAGTTGCTTTCAGCTATAAATAACCCATTCAATGATTATAAATTCTACCTGTTTAATACTAAAAAATCATTTATCTTACCTCATATTCAAGTGAATTAGAAAAATCAGAATCATATAGAGTCTCTGAATGACTAAATATAGATTATAAAAGCATACATATTAAATGATGCCACGAGCAAAATCATTCAACCATCTTTATCATTATCCTCAGTTATAAACAATGTGCATTAATCTACAAAGTACTTCTGCACTAAATAAAACCTGGAATTTTAAGACTCTGAGAATTGGAATTACTGGTTATTTAGCTGTTCTAATGAATGAAAAATAGCTATATGCACACCATAACCAGATCAGTAAGTATCAAAGAAAGAACAAAATACACTATGCTTGACTTAAAATAAGTTGATCTGTGAATTCAGATGTTACTTTAGGACATCATGGTATGATGTTCATCAATATGAACTTTAGTTATCATAAGGCTGTATTAAAAAAAAAACTTCAGGGGCTTAGTATATCAGGATGAATGATATTTTATTAACTCTTCATCAGTCCAAGTAAGACATGTCCCCAAAATCAATCAGACCAGCTAACATAAACGTTGGGAGGCAGAAACATGCATACTTAGGGGCTTAAAGGAACATGAAGTGATTGGGGAATTTTTTAAAATATAAAAGTTTAAAAGGGTGTTCCGTGTTCAGCTGGCACAAAGTAGTTTTAGACGATATGATATGTCTCTAATAACCTACACAATAAAGTGATTTAACATGTACACTCCGCAGGCTTCCCAGGGTCATCATACTGCTAAAATCAACCCTACTTGGGCCTGGTGTTTCTAATTTTATTTCCTTGGTATTTTCTGCCTGGTGTTGTCTTTCTACTTCCCTGATTGGCTTTTATCTTCTTGACTCTTCTACTAGGTGGTAAACAAATCCCTGCTGAGTGGTAAACAAACCTGGAGGCAAGGCAAGACCTCTGGGAGTTGCAGCTGACACAGTTTTAAAAAGAAGTCTAAACCCTTAAAGAGATGAGGAACCTTTAAAGGAAGTGGAGAGCAAAGCATTGAAGTTTTTCTTCAGTTTCACCATTTGTACGAAAGATGGCTGAAAAGAAGTCAATAAGGGAAAGATAGCTATAGGCAACAGAACATGGAGAAGAACTATTCAAAGCAATGATCTTCAAAAGCCTTTGTATTGCAAGAAATAACAAAGCCCTAAGTCAAATATTATTTCACTGGCAACCACCACAATTTCTGGCATCGTAATAATAGTTTCGTATATTTCTATGGTGCTTTGAAGTTTTCAAAGCTCTTTTGCATATATTATCTCACCCGATGCTCACAAATGCCCCAAACTGCCTTTGCAGCTTCTCCCTGACTGTGTCTCCACTCAGCTCCGGGTCCTCTAGCCAGACCCTACACGAGACTTTAAATGTTCACTGTGCTCCTTATGTTTATGACGTTCAAATTTCCTCCCCTGCTTTGGCTTGTCCCAATCTTATCTGGCATTTAAGATCAAGCTCAAAATACCACTTCCTTTGAAAATCCTTCCTAGGTAATCCATCTCAAGAAATCTTACATTCCTTTGTACACTACGACAATCAATGTCCATGATATCTCTTGACAAAAATCATGTTCTGTGTCTCAGAAGCTCTGCTCTGTAATTATAGTTTCAAAACCCCCTATTAATTTTTTCCCACCAAGTCTTGCTCCTTAAATAAACTTTAAATCTGTAATCTTAGATAAACTGTAAACTTTAAGATATCTTACGCTCATGGTTGGTAAATTGGTTCTGGTTGTTGTCAGGAGGCCTCATGAAATTCTCATGAAATTGAGCATGAGAACCTGAGCAATTCATTTTCAACAACTGGGCCTCATGGGTTACGATTGGCCAACTGTAGTTAGTTCCTGGGACCCTTAAGGGGACAGCCAGGAGCTCTCTCCGCAGTGGAGCCCTAATGCCAGAGGGGCAGGAGACGGAGCTGGTTCGTGGACAATTGATGTCTATGGGGAGCAGAGATCCTCTGACACATCTGTTGCTCTACTTAATTGTAAGCTTCTTAAAGACAGAGACCCTGTCATATTAATGGACTTTAATGAATTTTAATGAATAAAACCTTAAATAGAGAACTAAAAAGGAGGGAAGTCACCCAGTAATCAAGGAGGCAGAGGCAATAGTAGAACATGCCCACAGTGAATACTAGGAAGATAGGACTCAGTGAACAAGGAAGAGAAATGTTTAAAACAAAATCCTGTAGCAGGACTACTGATACATTCTTTGATCAAGTCTCCAACAGATAGCTTCAGGTCTAAGTGGGAACAACTCAGGGATCTAAGAGTACATTAAATGACAAAGGGTTTAGGGTAGTAAGGGACTTTGAGGGTTCCATCTACAGGATTGCTTGTCAAAGTCTTCAAGGACATGGAACAGTATGTGCCGGGAAGCAGGTCTGTGTCTTCTAGTGACTGGAATTCATAGCAGAGTTGACTGCACACAGCAAGGGCTCCATAAACATGCACTCAGTTGGGCTACTGTGACATATATATATATATAGTGTATGTATGCATATATGTATGTATGCGCTATAGTTTGGATGTTTGTCCCCTCAAATCTCATATTGACATTTGATCCCCTAAGTTGGAAGTTGGACCTAATTGGAGATGTTTGGGTCCTGGGGGTGGATCCCTCATGAATAGATGAATGCCCAGCTGGGGATGGGGGTAGTGAGTGACTCTTGTTCTATTAGTTCTTTCTGGTGCTGGTCATTAAAAAGATCTTGGCACCTCCCTGCTCTCTTTTGTTTCCTCTCTGACCATGTGGTCTCTGAACTTGCCAGCTCCCCTTCACCTTCCACCCTGAGAGGCAGCTCTCCAAGGCCCTCACTAGAAGCCGGGCAGATGCCAATGCCATGCTTCTTGTATAGCCTGCGGAACTGTGAGCCAAATAAACTTCTTTTCTTCATAAATTACCCAGCCCCACGCATTCCTTTATAGCAATACTAAACAGACTACGACAATATGCATTGCTTCATGCAGGTTTCTCTATTTATTCTAAGGTTGACACACAGAAAAAGCTTTTGTCATTGTGGAGAGAGTCCAATTCAGGAAGTGGACACTATTCACCATATCTTGCCCTCCCTATATAGAAATTCCTGGGAGAGTCTATCACTTTTCATTCCTCTTTCTCTAACTTAAATGTCAGGATTCCACCATTCTGTTCAACACGCAGTTGTCTCTAATGACTCCTGGCATCAGGATTACACTCTGATGATTATTAAATACTGAGGCATCAGTATTTAATATGTTATCCCTTAAAATTTCTGTGGGTCAGGAATCTGAGCATGGACTAGCTCAGTGATTTGGTTCAGGGTTTTTCATGAGGTTACTGCCATGTTAGCCAGGGCTGCAGTTATTAGGTTTAGCTGGAGGATCCACTTTTAAGATATTTCACTCTCATGGTTGGTAAATTGGTTCTGGTTGTTTGTTGTCAGGAGGCCTCATTCAGGCCATTGCCACGTGAACCTATAGGGATGAGTGTCTTCACGGCATGGTACGTGATCCAAGAGAATAAAGCAGAGTGGCAAGGTCTCCAATGATGAAGCTTCCAAAGACACACAGTGTCACTTCTGCCCCATACAATCACGAAGACCAACTCCATCACCAGCATTTTGGGTAAGGAGTACACAAGGATACCAACAACAGAAAGTGAAGATCTTGGGGACCCTACTGGATGCTAGCTAACACAGTATGATATAAACTAATAGCCCAAATAGCATCACATTTTGTCAGGCTACTATGATTTGGAGAAACATTGACTAAAAAACAGTTGCAGATATATCCATAAATAATAAATACAGTGCTATTAATCTTAAAGATTTAGGAATAAAGAATTTAAAATAAGTAATTTTGTGTGTGTGTGTGTGTGTGTGTGTGTGAATACCAAGAGGCATCATTTATTGGGGTCACCAATAAAACAAACTGCAATAATTTGCTCTCCACTTTCTAATGGCTCATAGCTCTCCCACAGGCGCCCTCTCCCAAGACCCCTGAGAGTCTCATCCTATTACAGCAGCAGTCTCAGGGTCAAGGTCCAAGATCTGGTCACTTAAATCAGGTCCAGGAGGTTTTTAAGTCATATAATTCTTTTAAAAATTATTTATGAAGGACAAGTGGAGCTGGGCAAAGAGGTTTCCACCATGCAATGTGATAGGAAAACGCCAGCTTCTTTTATTGTACCACGGAAGCACCAACAACTTCGGAGACCAATAGGAACAATAGTTAAAACCAACACAAGTCCATCACAAAGTGACATTCATCAGAGCAGAACATGTGTCCTCATTGGTAGGAATGAAAATCTTCCTTCTTTCCTTCCTTTTTTAAAAATGGAAATTTGAGATTCTGTAACATAAAATCCACACCTAGTAAGAGTAATAGATAATTACCTAAAATTCACTAAATTTTCAACAAAATGTTCCTTCATTATATGAAACACAATAGCTGGGATGGATTGAAAAATATAATCTTTACCACTAAAGCAAACCAGAATCCCAAGGGTTAAAAATATTTAGCATTCAATTGCTAGTTCACTTCTTGCCCTCTGATAACCAGGAACAAAATTGCTTTTCTGTTGCATAAAGTATCTTTCAAATTCAATTGCTTATCTCCTCATTCATTGAAGAAAGAGAGACCTCAGATTTACAGGAACCAGAGCCCATAATACAAATGTAGTATATTAAACATACAGCAGACATCTTCTGAAATATAACCAAAACACAGTCTATTGACTTTAACCTTCTATATCAAGGTATTCTTCAGTGGTCTCAACTGGATGCTGGCTATGAGAAATTCCAATTATTTGAATTTCTATATATAGGATAAGCATTTAGTTATCAACACACACCATAAAACATATTTTCATCTGTTATTAAAGCACTATTACTATGTGGAATTGAATGTATTTCTACTGTGAACTCAACTGCCAGTGAAGCAGGCAAAAAAAGCATACTTTCTATAGGAGATTCCCTTTGCAGACCTGTTTTATGTGCACTGTCCTGTAGCAACCTTCAGATATGCTTTTGGGTAAATAAAATAAAACCCTGTGGAATGATTTTTGACATTCTTTTTTCTTTCCTCACTCTCTTTAACATACTCTTATATGCAATTATTCATTGCCTTGGTTTTAATGAACTGATTTGATGTTAGAAATTGTTTTTCTACAGAAATCACTGTACCCAATGCCTGCAGGCTTACAGAAACCCTTCTTGTGCAGAGAGATCTCTTGCAGGATCCTGAGCTCACTTAATTTTAGCAAAATACCAAACAGTGGGGCTGAGATGTACCTGACTTCTTATCGCACTGATTCCAATTTTGATTAAAACAAGTTTGCAGACTAGGAAATGGAGCCAAATTAAATGTATTTCTAGAATGGCATGGATGTTAGTGATATCAGTGTTTGCTAAAATCTCCTAAAGAGCATCACTGCTCTTCATGGTTCAAAGACTAACAGAATTGGAGCAGGACAGAGAGGAGAGATGGGGAGAGAGCCAGAGGGGAGAGAGGAGCAGGTTTCATCAGGAAAAAAAAAAATAATCTAATTCAATATCCTCTTTCTGCAGCAGAGCAGTTGATTTTTAAGAAAGCATGGTGGGTTTCCCACATGTTTCCATAGATAATTTACCCAAAGTCAAGTGGCTATAGAAGAGCAAAGAAAAAAAGCTCAGGGATTTATTAGGCTTTACTTTCATTTACTGTTAAGCTTTGTAACTCTTATGATCTATTTCAGATTATAAAAGGAGTAGAAATACAAAAAATAAAATTTAAATAAGATAAAAGTCATCCATAACCCCAGGAATTATGGTTATTATCAATCTGGTGCATATTTGTCCAGGATTTCACACTCACATACTATTTGCATGGATGAAATAATGGCTTCTAGATAATTCTATAGTCTGTATTATTCAATAATGTTAATTTATTATTTCCTGATTATATAACAATTACATAATTTTTTAGCTATGAAATAATTCATTATGTAAATATACAATAATTTTTTATCATTTTGGTTTCATTTAATGCAACTATAATATCAAAACACATCAATAAACAACTTTGCAAATACATCTTGGTCTGTACTTCTTTTTTATTGCAAAATATTTAGAGGGTAAAAATGTTTTTGTTACATGGATACCTTTTATGATACTTGAGTCAGGGCTACTAGTGTGCTCATCATCCAAATAGTATTCATTGTACCAAATAGATACGTTTGTATCCCTCCCTTTGACCCCCTCCATATTAATTTTCAATTACTTTTACTTCTCTCTGTGCCTGTAGATTAGTTCCAAATTATTACACAGTACATATGGTGTTTGTTTTTGCTTCCTGAGATACTTCTCTTAGGATAATGGTCTCCAATTGCATCCATATTGCTTCAAAAGACATTAATTCATTCCTTTTTATGACTGAGTAGTACTCCATAGTGTATATGTGTGTGTGTATATATATATACACACATATATATATATATACACACACATATGTGTGTATATATATACACACACATACACCACATTTTTGTTAATCCACTTATGAATTAATGGGCACTTAGGTTGACTCCACATCTTTGCAATTGTGAATTGGGCAGCAACAAACATTCAAGTACACATTCAGGTGGGGTTTTGGTTATTTGTTTGATAAAATGACTTCTTTCCTTTGGGTAGATACCTAGTAGTAGGATTGTTGGTTCGAATGGTAAGTCTATATTTGTTTCTTTGAGGAACCTCCATATTGTTTTCTATAGAGGTTGTACTAGTTTACAGTTCCACTAACAGAGCATAGTCATTCCTTTCTCTCCACACTCACATCAGTATCTAGTGGTTTTTGACTTTTAAATAGTAGCCATTCTAACAGGGGTAAGGTGGTATCTCACTGTGGTTTTAAGTTACATTTCCCTGATGATTAGTTATGTTGAGCATTTGCTCATGTTTGTTGGCCATTTGTATATCTTCTTTTGAAAAAATTCTGTTCATGTCTTTTGCCCACTTTTTTTTTTTTTTTGAAACAGAGTCTCACTTTGTTGCCTGGGCTAGAGTGAGTGCCGTGGCGTCTGCCTAGCTCACAGCAACCTCAGACTCCTGGGCTCAAGGGATCCTTCTGCCTCAGCCTCCCAAGTAGCTGGGACTACAGGCATGTGCCACCATGCCCAGCTCATTTTTTCCATATATATCTTAAGTTGGCCAGCTACAGCATGGGGGGTGGAGACCACAGCCTTATATCTAAGTCTTTAATCCATCTTGAATTAATTTTGATGAGAGATAGGGGTCCTGTTTCATTCTTCTGCATGTGGCTATCCAGTTTTCCCAGCACCCTTTACTGAATAGGGCTTCCTTTCCCCAGTGTATGTTGTTGTCTGCTTTGTTGAAGATCAGTTAGTTGTAGGTAGATGGTTTTATATCTGCATTCTCTGTTCTGTTCCTTTGGTCTGTGTCTCCACTTTCATACCCACACCGTGTTGTTTTGGTTACTATAGCCTTACTGTTTAATTTGAAGTCTGGTAATGTGATGCCTCCAGATTTGTTCTTTTTGCTTAAGATTGCTTTGCCCATTCAGGCCCTTTTTTAATTCCAAATGAAACATAGAATTATTTTTTCTAGATCTACGAAATATGACATTGGTACTTTGATGGGAACTTCATTGAATCTGTAAATCACTTGGGGCAGTATGGACATTTTAACAATGTTGATTCTACCAATCCATGAGCATGAGATATTTTTTCCATTTATTTTTTTTTCATATGGGATTCCTTTCAGTGTTTTGTAATTCTCCTTGTAAAGATCTTTCACCTCCTTGGTTTAAGTATATTCCTAAGCATTTTATTTTCTTAGTAGCTTTTGTGAATAGCATTGAGTCTCTGATTTGACTCTCAGCTTGACTCTTATTAGTATATGAAATGCTCCTGATTTGTGAACATTGATTTTATAATCTGAGACTTTGTTGAATTTATTTATCCATTCTAGGAATCTTTTGGTGGAGTCTTTGATATTTTCTATATACACAATCATATTGTCCGTGAAAAGTGATAATTTGACCTCCTCTCTCCCAATTTGGATACCCTTTCTTTCTCTTCATTGATTACTTTGGCTAGAATTTCCAGTACTATGTTGATTAGAAGTGGTGACAGTGGGCACCCTTGTCTTGTTCCACTTCTTGAGGTGGGGGTGGGAGGGTTCTTTCAACTTTTCCCCATTATGATGTTGGCTGTGGGTTTGTCATATATGACTTTTAGTATTTTGAGGTATGTTCTTTCTGTGCCGAGTTTGTTGAAGGTTTTTATCATGAAAGTGTGCTGGATTTTGTTTAATGCTTTTCTGCATCTACTGAAATGATGATATGGCCTTTGTTTTTGCTTCTGTTTATGTGGTGAATCACATATATTGATTTACATGTGTTGAACCATCCTTGCATACCTGGGATGAAGCCCATTTTATCATGGTGAATTATTTTTTTGATGTCTTACTGAACTTGGTTTGCTTGGATTTAGTTGAGGATTTTTGTATCTATATTTATAAGGGATATTGGTCTGTAGTTTTCTTTTATGTTGTGTCCTTTCCTGGCTTTAATATCAAGGTAATACTAGCTTCATAGAATGAGTTAGGGAAGATTACGTCCTTCTCAATGTTATAGAGTAATTTCTGCAGATGTGTACCATTTCTTCTTTGTAGATCTGGTAGAATTCTGCTGTGAATCCATTTGGGCTGGGGCTTTTTTGTTGTTGTTGGGAGATTTTTTTTTATAATGGCTTCAATCTCATTGCTGATTATTGGCCTATTCAGGATTTCTATTTCTTCCTGATTGTGTCTTAAGAGTTGTATATTTCCAGGAATTTGCCCATTTTCTCTACATTTTCTAGTTATGTGCATAGAGATTTTCATCATATTCATGGATGTATTTTGTATTTCTGTAGGATCAGTTGTAATATCTGCTTTTTATTTCTGACTGGATCTTTTCTCTTCTATTTCTGGTTAATCTAGCAATGGGTCTATCAATTTTGTTTGTCTTTCCAAAGAAACAACTTTTTGTGTCATTGGTACTTTGTATTATTTTTTTCAGGTTCCATTTCATTTATTTCTGTTCTGAGCTTTGTCATTTCTTTTCTTCTACTGGCTTTAGATTTGGTTTGCTCTTCATTTTCTAGTTCCTTGAGATGTGACATTAGGTTGTTAATTTGTGATCTTTCTGTCTTTTTGATGTAGGCATTTAAGGCTATGAATTTTCCCCGCAGAACTTCTTTTGCTGAATCCCTTAGATTTTAATAGCTTCTGTTCCCTTTGCCATTAGTTCAAAGAATCATATGATTTCTATTTTAATTTCATCATTGATCCAACAATTGTTCAGCAGTAGGTTGTTTAATATCCATGACTTTGTGTAAATTTGATTGTTTGCCTTGAAATTGATTTCTAGCATTATTACAGTGTGGTCTGAGAATATACATTGTATGATTTCAATTTCTTCTAATTTGTTAAGACATGTTTTGGGGCCTATGATATGAACAATCTTGAAGGATGTCTTACGTGCTGCCAAGAAGAATGTTTATTCAGTAGTTTGGGAATATAATGTTCTACAAATGTCTATTAGGTCTATTTGTTTTAGAATCCCATTTAAATCCAGTGTTTCTTTATTTATTTTCTGTTTTGATAATCTATCCAGTCCTGTCAGTAGGGTATTGAAGTCCCCTGCAATTACCATGCTACTATTTATCTCTTTGCTTAGCTCTAGTAGGATTTGTTTCATGAATTTGGGAACTCCTCTGTTAGGTGCATATATATATTTAGGATTATTCTGTCTTCTTGTTGTATTGTGCCCTTTACCATTATATAATGACCGTTTTGTCTTTCTTTACTATTGTTGAATTAAAGTCAATTTTATCTGATGTGATAATGGCTATACCTGTTCTCTTGTGGTCTCTGTGTGGATTTTTTTTTCCATCCTTTCACCTTGAGTCTGTGTGTGTCCTTGTGAGTTAGATGAGTTTCCTGGAGACAGCCGATACTTGGGTTGCATTTTTTCATCCATTTAGCCAATCTATGTCTTTTGAGTGGAGCATTCAGAACATTTATTTTGAGTGATAATATTAATATATGGGATGCTACTCTGTTCATTATGTTGGGTAGTACCTTATTGCTTTGTTTTTCCTCTTGTGCTATTACTTTATAAGATCTGTGAACTTTATCTTTTGGGTGATTTTACACTAATAAGTATCTATATATAATGTAGATCTGAGTATTTCTTGTAGAACAGGTCTAGTTGTGACAAATTTCTTCTGCATTTGCTTACCTGGAAAAGTCTTTATTTCTCTGTCTTTTATGAAACTTATTTTTGCAGGATACAAGATTCTTGACTGACAGTTGTTCTGTTTAAGAAGACTAAAGGTGGAGCCCCAATCCCTTCTGGTTCATAAGGTCTCTGCTGAGAAGTCTACTGTTAGCCAGATGGGTTTTTCTTTGTAGGTTAGTTGTTGCTTTCATCTTGCTGCTTGTAGAATTTTCTCCTTCATTTTGACTTTGGCCATGTTGATTACTATGTGTCTTGGAGATGTCCTATTTGCTTGAATCTTCCTGGCATTTGATGTCCATCTTGTATCTGGATGTCTGAATCTCTGGTAATACCAGGGAAGTTTTCCTCAGTAATTACCTTGTATAGATTTTTCCATGCTTTTTGCTTTCCTTTTCTCCCTCAGGGATACCTATAATTAATATATTTATTCATTTCACATAGTCCTATATTTCTTTGAATGATTGCTCAGTTTTCTTTATTCTCTTTTCTGCATCTTTGAATGACTGGGTTATCTCAAGAGCCTTGTCTTCAAGCTCTGAGATTCTTTCTTCTGCTTGGTTGAGCCTGTTGTTGAAGCTTTCTGCTGTATTTTGAAATTCCCTAAATGACTACTTCATTTCTTGAAGTTCTAATATATCCTTGCTTATGTTGTGTAGCTCTTTAATGACTTTTTAATTTTTTTTCTTGATTTCCTGCAATTTTTTTTTTTTGGTTTCTTTTTGTTAGTTTTCAACTTTCCTCTGAATTCCACTTATCTTATTTGCCATCCATATTCTTAATTTCTTTTCTGACATTTTGACAATTTCTTTTTGGTTGGGTCCACTACTGTACATCCATTGTGATCCCTTGGGGATGTCAAACTGGTTTTATCTGTTTGTTTGTTTGTTTGTTTGTTTGTTCACGTTGCCAGAGTTCTTTTGTCGATTCTTCTCATCTGAATCCTCTTCTCTCAGCTAAGGGCTGATAGGTTTTCAGGAAACCTCTTCTCCTTTGCTGGGAACTCTCTTACTTTGTGAGAAGGGGAGGTCCCTAGATGGCATTTTTGTGTCCTACTCCAGGATGTTGACCCAGCAGCAGAGGAGCAGGTACACTGAGAGCCTATAGTGCAGCTGTTCTGGCTTCTCCATTCCTTTGTCACAGAGATTGTCACAGTTCAAGTCAGTGCTGGATGATCTTCATGTGGGGTGGTGGGTTGTTCCCCAGATTGTTGTTAGAAGTTCAAGTTGGGAGTTAAGTAAGACCCCATTTGGGGGGATTGCTGTGCCTTTGGTACCCCCACAGAGGTGATAGTGGCAGCTGGGTGAGGCAAGCTAGGCAGTGGTCATGAGGTCATGGATGTCTGGGCTGTGGACATTCACTTGAACCAGGTCCAAGTATAATGGGGCTCAAGGCGTAGGGGTCTCTGTCAGAGTACTGGACCTTGGGGCAGTTCCATGGGCCCAGCGGCCATGGTGGAGACTTGGTAGTCGAGTCTTGGGGTCTAGGCATAGTACTGGAATCTCAAGAGCTGAGTCCAGGCCTGGGAGGAGCACTTGAGCCACAGGGACAGAGCCTTGGGTTCCAGAGGCAGCACTGGAGCCTCAGGAGGCATAGTTTCAGTCACAAAAGCTGCTGTGAGGCCTCAAAGGTGGAGCCTTAACCTAGGAGCAGCACCAGCCTCAGAGCCAGAGCTGCAACCTGGAGGCAGGGAAGGAGCTACCTGCCGTCTGACCCCTGGGGGGTCAGACTGCAGAGTGGAAAGTATAGAAGATATTCCACACAGACTGGCTCCTGCAGCATGGGGACTGCAAGGGTAGAGTTGTATGGGGTGGGTGGTAACATGAGGGTCACAGAGGCTGGATATGCAGGTTGAGGGCACTGAATGGAGGGGATTCTCCTCCTTCCCTGGTCCCACTGAAATAGTCACCACAAAGCTTCTCAAGTGGTGTCTGAGGTGACCCCTCTGCTCAGATCCCACATGGGAAGGAGAGGCACATGACTTGACTCCCAGTCACAGTGCACAAGACAGGGGAGCATCCACTCTGCCTGCTCCCTCCCCAGCTTGGTGGGAGTGATGCAAAGGCTGCTGTGTATCCGAGAACTCATAATGGTGTCAGTTACAGCAACCTGGGAGTGGTAGCCACCAAATCCCTGCTAGGCCCACTTTCTAGTGAAATTTCTCTGCACAGACTCCAGGCAGCTCCCTGATCAGTCCAAAGGTTTGTGGTGTTGGAGGGTCAGCCCTTCACAGTTCTGGCTGCAGTGTCGGCAGGATGAGTGTGGAGCCCAATGGCTCTCTCCTCTTGACCCTCTCCACATGTGGATTTCTCTCCAAGGTACCCACTTATTTTGCAGATTTAATCACCCAGTCACCTTATCCTTCACTCTAAAAGTCTTCTGTCATTTCTCCAGAGTTTTAACATGTTCCAAGAACAGCCATCCATAAGTGTGCATCCTCCTGCAACTTTGAATCCTCTCCTTGAAAGAGGGGCACACAGGCTGCTTCTAGTCTGCCATCTTACTGAGATCTCCTGGTCTGTACTTCTAATTGTTTTCTCAGAATGGATTTCTAGATAAGAAATTTTTAACAGCAATTTATTCATGTAAAGGCACTAATATGATCATTCCCTCAACAAATTATTAAAAGGAAGAGAATGTGAAAGTTAGTCAAGTTCAAGAAAGCCTGTATTCAAATTTTTTATAAAGACCCTTGGTGCACTTGCTTTTTTTTAACCTTGTCTTTCTTTTATTGAAGTGTAATTTATATACATTGAAATGCTCTGGCTTTAAGTGTTATAGTTTGATGAGTAGAGAAATGGATATGCCCATATAACCAGACCCCCATCAATATAAACAATTTTCCATCACACTTGAAAGTTCCCAAGTGCTCTTTCCTAGGCAACCTTCACCCTCAGAAGAAACTACTATTTTGATTTTTTTCAGTTTACAATAGATTGGTTTTGCCTGCTCTAGATCTTCATACATACTGTGGTCTCATGTGCTTTGCTTTTTTCCCTTAACATAATGTTTTTGAGATTCATCCATGTTGCTGCATATATCAGTATTTAATGCCTTTTTATGATTGAATAGTATTGTATAAATATACTAAACTTAGTCTATCCATTCTCCTTTTGATGGAAATGTGGGTTGTTCCCAGCTTCTGGCTATTGCGCATAAAGCTACTGTGAAATTTCAGTTAAGTCTTTTTAGACACACTCTTTTATTTTCCTTGGGTAAATACCTAGTAGTATAATTTCTGAGTCATAGAGGTTGTGTTTAACTTTATAAAAACCTGCCACATTATATCCTAAGTGGTTGTACCATTTTACACCCCCTCCAGCAACATATAAGAATTTCAGTTGCTCTAGATCCCTGCCAACATTTATTGTTGATAGTCTATAATTTTGGCCATTCTAGCAGGTGTGAAGTAGTATTTAATTGTGTTTATATTTTCACATCCCTGATGAGTAATGACATCAATGAGTTTTTGTATGTGCTTACTAACCATGTTTACTTGTGCAGTGTCTGAACTATTCAAATATTTTGCCAAATTTTTTATTACTGAATGGAATAAATTTTTTGTACATTCTGGAGTCTAGGCCTTTATTTAATATAAATTTATAATATTTTATCATAACCTATGGCCTGTCTAATTATTTTCTTATTGTTATCTTTTTGTAAACAGAAGTTTTTTAATGTTGAGAAAGTATCAAGTATCATTTATCATTTTTAAATTACTTTTGCTGTGTATTCTGTATAAAAAATCTTTCCCTATTGCTATGGTTTGAATGTTTTTGTTCCCTTCAAAATTCATATTGAAACTTCATCCCAGTGCAACAGTGTTGGGTGGTGTGGCTTTTTGGAGGTGATTGAGTCATGAGGGCTCCACCCTCATGAATGAGATTAGGTGCCCTTATAAAAGGTCTTAATGCAGGAAGTTTGTCCCTTTTTTTTTTTTGCCCTTTCACCTTCTGCCATGTGAGAATGCATCAACAAAAAGCCCTCACCAGATGCTAATGCCTTGACCTTGGATTTCCCAGCTACCAGAACTGTGAGAAATAAATACCTGTCCTTTATAAACTACTCAGTCTCAGGTATTGTAGCAGCACAAAATGGACTAAAACACCTGTCCTAAGTTATTCTCCCATATTATCTTCTAAGGGCTTAGTAGTTTTAGATTGTACATTAAAGTTTAAGATTCATATTGAATTAATTTTTGTGTATGGCATGAGATAGGGTCAAGGTACATGGTTACTCACCTGGGTTTCCAGGTGTTCCAGAGCCATTTGTTTTGAGAATCTTTTCCCACTGAATTGATTTGCCACCTCTGTTGAAAATCTTGATTGTATAAGTGTAGGTCTATTTCTGGAGTCTCTATATTTTTCATTCCATTAAATCAGGAGCAGATTAAAGCAACAGTTATCTGATTCCATTGTCTACAATGACTGCTTTCCCTTTACCTCTTGAGTCCCTGACATAACTGCACCAGCCAAGGCGTACCCTTCCGGTGGTATCCATCACAGTTCACCACCAATGTGAACTATTACAGCACAATAGCAAGCTAGGGGCAATCAATACTCCACTTAATACCTGTGATGGAGTCCTCATTGCCAGCTGCCCAATGGATGATCTAGTTCCAAAAGCTCATTTTAGATTCTACTTCTTAGGACCACTCCTAGCACCACCTGGACACAGACAGTGAACCAGAGAGTTATATGCAGGAGGTCAATTGAGAAATGCTCTTGGGAGTGATGGCTAGAGGGGGGTAAGAGAAGTAGGAATGGACAAAAGCAGAAGTTGAACTATGATACAGTTGTAACAGAAGCTTCAGATGATCCCAATTCCATGGAGGCTCTGAAGCTGGGAATTCTCTTTAGGCTTATATAAAATTGAGGCAAGGGAGGTTGAGCTTTGAACTCCTGCATCATAAGTTATATGAAAGTTAGATGAAGTGAATGCCCTCCCTGGAGAGAGTACATAACTTTGGGTGAAGCAGCTCCCTTTTGCTGAGGCAAAAATCCTGCCCAAATGAAAACATTGGCCTTAATTACCTCCAGAATTAAGGAAACTATATTTAAAACTTATTATCAGCTTTTCAGTATACGTGTAGATGCCTTCCATAGTTCTGCTTTCACACAAGCAGGTAGAGCAAATAAAAAAGGGGAAATATGGCTTAAGCTACTGAGATCAGTACCCCAAAAGCAAGCCCTGAGAAGGAACCTGAGCTCAGGTAGTTTATTTGGGATATCATCCAAGGGAGTACAGGTGAGGGAGTGGGGAAAGTGAGATAGAAAAGGGAGAAAGACCAGAAAAGGGTATTGTGAAATAATAAGAAATATATATAGTGGGCTCTGCCCCCTGGTCCTGACACAGTGTTCCTAAAACCCTTGAAAATGGGAATGCTAGAATAATCTTTTTTCTAATATTGGGTCTTTGGGCTTGGTTCTTGACACAGAGCTCCTAAGACCATTATAATTTCCTAAATGAAGGGCATCTGACACAGAGCTCCTAAATTCCTTGGAAGTTCCTGGATAATAGGAGCATTTTTTATTCTAATCAGGAGACTCTTAAAGCGCTCCTAGAAGGGGGCTGGTCACCAGAAAGACCAAGCCATGATTAGGAGCTTAGAACTTTCAGCTCCACTCTCTCCTTCTCTGGAAAGGGGAGAGGAGTTGGATATTGAATTAATAATCAATCATGCCTATGTGATGAATCCTCCATAACTCCAAACTGCAGGCTTCAGGAAGCATCTGGGGTTGGTGAACAAGAACATATCCATGTGCCAGGAAGGTTGTGTAACCCCAACTCCATGGGAACAGAAGCTCCTGTGCTCAGGACCCTTCTGAACCTCACTCTGTGTACCTCTTCATCTGACTGTCCATTTGTATTCTTTAAAATACCCTTTGAAATAAATCAGCAACAGTACCTAAACTGTTTTCCCAGATTCTGTGAGCTGCTTTTGCAAATTTTTAAACTCAAGGAGAGGATTGTGGGGCCTCCACTTTGAGCCAAGTCAGGTAGAGTCGTGGATAATCTGAGACCTACTACTTGCCGTTGGCATCTGGAAGTACAGACAGTCTTGTGGGAACAAGTCCTTAAACTGTGGGATTTGAGGCCATCTCTAGGTAGATGGTATCAGAATTTAGTTAAATTGTAGGACACCTAGATGGTGTCAGAGAATTACTTAGTATGGGAAAACTCCACACATCTGGTGTCAGAAGTAAAATATTGAGAGTGGCATGAGTATGGAAGGAAAAACAGTTCTTTTTTCCTTATATAGGTATATCAACGAACAGGTGCAAACCAAATAACTGATAAAGGGTTAATATCCAAAATTTATAAAATTTCTCAATGGCAAAAAAGCCAAATAACACAATTTTTAAAAAGACAAAGAACCTGAACATAGATTTCTCCAAAGAAGACACAAAAATGGCCAAGAAATATATGTAAAGGTGTTCAGTACCACATTCTTTTTTTTTTTTTTTTTTTTTTTTTTTAGACAGAGTCTCACTCTGTTTCCCAGGCTAGAGTGCTATGGCATCAGCCTAGCTCATAGCAACCTCAAATTCCTGGGCTCAAGCAATCCTTCTGCCTCAGCCTCCCAAGTAGCTGGGACTACAGGCATGCGCCACTATGCCCGGCTAATTTTTTCTATACATACTTTTAGTTTCCAACTAATTTCTTTCCTTTTTTTTTTTTAGTAGAGACAGGGTCTCACTCTTGCTCAGGCTGGTCTCGAACTCCTGAGCTCAAACGATACGCCTGCCTTGGCCTCCCAGAGTACTAGGATTACAGGCATGAGCCACTTTACCTGGCCAGTATCACATTCTTAAGCTGCTCTGGCGGTACCAGGCACAGATAGAAGAGCTAGTGTATTTTTCAAAATGAAGAGACCCACTACCCACCAAGAAACTCATGTTGTCCATTGACCCAGCAAGCATTTAAGAAAGGATTTAGGATTTGGGAAAGAAGTGTAACCATGGGTAATGAGTTTAGCTCTTTCATAATGCTTGCATATGCTCCCCCTTCTTTGGCAGGATTTGCTGAATTACACTGAGGTGATATAAGTATGCTAATATGTTTTTTGATGAGCTTACCATTGCAGAGGGCATAGTTTACTAAATAATAATACACAATAATGGATGACATTGCTTCTTACAACGTGACAGGCAATGCCCTACCTAAACACGTTACATGTATCATCTCAATGAATCTTCACATAATACTATACTATGGAAATTAGTATACATATTAACCCCATGGTATAGATTAGAAATTTGAGACACAAAAAAGTTGTGGCAGCTATTGCTATGATAATGCTGCCTAACAAACAACCCCAAATCCCAACAACCTACAACAACAAACATTAATTTTTCTCACTAATAAGTTTGTGGGTTGCTTAGAGTGGCTCTGTGGGCAAACTGGAATCAGCTGGTTAGGCTGCAGAATGGGTTTAGGTCTGCTTAAGCTGTCTTTCATTCGGGAACCAGCAGCTACCCAGAGTGCGCTTTTCTCATGGCTGATGACAGAAGCACATGAGACCAAATCAAGCTAGGCAAGTACATTTAACATTGGTACTCTTTGTTGGTGCCATTCTGGTTGAAGCCTTCACTTGATAACATATCTTGAACAAAGTAAATTACATGGCAAAGTAAACCCAGTATCACTGGGATGGAAAAATACAGCCACATGGAAGGAGTGGAAGAAAGTGTAATGTTGCAGAACACTAATGCCACCTACCACAGATATTAAATAACTTGCTGTGGTCCTAACAAATGGTAGAGCTGGGACCAAAACCTCATTATTTTTTTACCCCTGTTCTGAACACTTACGATATTTTTGCTCATTAGGAGGAGCTAAAAGGAGCTGCTAAAAACTTGGGAACAATTAGAAACTAACCCTTTAGAAATATATTTATGTAATTAATCTATATATTAAGATCTATATAGCATCTATATATTAAGATCTATATAGCATCTATATATTAAGATCTATATAGCATATAATCTATATAATTAATAGATAATTAATAGCATATAATCTCTATAATTAATCTATATATTAAGATCTATATAGCATTCAGATTAACATAAGATTAGCATATAGATTAAGATCTATATGTTAAGATTAACATAAGATTAGCCTATAGATTAAGATCTATATAGCATCTATATAGATGCTGCCAGATTGGCGGCCTAGTTTCTGGTCTTTTCCAAACCTCAGCCTCCTCTAGTGAAAAAGGAGGGACAACCCTTAGTGCACTTGAACTCTATGTTTTTAGTGAACCCTTCAGGGTGATCTCAGAAAACTTATAAAAGAGGCCTCTTCCCACTGTGTTTCCATGCTAGGTAAACACCTAGAAATGAAGTAATGTAAAACTGGGGTGAATACCAGGGACTCCAAATCAGTAATACAAAAACAATTTGGGGGATACATGTCACAAAATAAAGCTACCACAAATTTGTTGACTATAATGAATTTTCTTTAATCCTTCCTTAATTTATAAAAAATTGTCAGAATTTTCTATAAATGCTCAAATGCCTTCCTAATCCTGAGTGTTTAACTTGACAGAAAATTAGCAGAGTCAAAAATTTCAAACACACCTTTTCAGAGAAGTCTATAGTTTACACAAAGTATTATTTGGCTTTTGTGAGATATTCCACCAAAGGGCAATAAAATACCATTCCAAGAATATTTCAAATATCAAAGAAGGGAAAGGAAGGCCTAGTTGACTTTTTTCCTCTCTAGCTTATTAACAAAAGAAGAACTATTTAGACTGCTTCACATATAGTACAGAGCCCAGTTAAGAGAGAAACAATGGCCTAGTCTCTATACAAGGCTGAATATTTTCCAGGCAGTATATTAGACATAAGTTCCCTGAAGCCTGGGAACATATATCCTTCTCATGGGTATATTTTTTAACTGTATGAAAATATACACTTTTTTTTTAAAGTGAAAATTTACACTTTTTTTTCAATTTGTATTTTTTAAAAATTTCAAAATATATTAAGAGGTACAAATGTTTCTGTTACATGGATACCTTTTATAATGCTTTAGTCAGGAATATAAACGTGCCCATCTCCCAAATAGTGTTCATTGTACCTGTTAGGTAGGTTTTCACCCTTTCCCTTGGCCCCTTTCCCTCCTTCTTGATTTCCAACAATTTTTACTTCTTTCGGTGCCATGTGTGCCCATCAATTAGGTCCAAATTATTAAAGAGTACATGTAGTGTTTGTTTTTCCATTCCTGAGATTCTTCACTTAGGATAATGGTCTCCAGTTCCATCCAAATTGCTGTAAAAGACATTAATTCATTCCTTTTTATGGTTGAGTAATACTCCATAGTATATATGTACCACATTTTGTTAATCCACTCATGAATTGATGGGTACTTGGGATGATTCCACATCTTTGCAATTGCAAATTGTGCTGCAATAAAAACTCCAGTACATGTGTTTTTTTGATAAAATTACTTCTTTTTCTTTGGGTAAATACCCAGTAGTGGGATTTCTGGATCAAATGGTAAGCCTATATTTATTTCTTTGAGGAATCTCTGTATTGTTTTCCATAAAGGTTGTACTAATTTGTTTTCCCACCAACAGTGTATAAGCATTCCTTTCTCTCTGTATCCATGCCAGTATCTATTGTTTTTGGACTTTTTAATAAAAGCCCTTCTAACAGGGATAAGGTGATATCTCATTGTGGTTTTAATTTGTATTTCCCTGATGATTAGTGACACTGAGCATTTGTTCATCTGTTTTTTGGCCATTTGTCTACATTCTTTTGAAAAGCTTCTATTCATGTTTTTTGCCCACTTTTTAATGGGGCTGTTTATGTCTTTCTCACTGATTGGAGTTTTTTGTAGATTGTGGATATTGGCCCTTTATCAGATACATAGTTTGTGGATATTTTCTCCCATTCTGTAGGTTGTCTTTTTTGCTCTGTTGATTATTTCCTTCACTGTACAAAGGAAATACATCATTTGATTAGTTTAATCAAGTCTTGTTTATTTATATTTGCTGTTGCCATAGTTGTCTTTGAGGTCTTAGTCATAAATTCTTTGCCTTAACTGATATCTAAAAGAATTTTTCCTACATTTTTTTCTGCAATGTTTATGGTTTCATGCCTTACATTTAACTTTTATCCATCTTGAATTAATTTTTGCGAGTGGTGACAGATACGGGTCCTTTTTCATACTTCTGTTTGTTGCCATCCTATTTTCCCAGAACGATTTTTTGAATAGGGCTTCTTTTCCCCAACATATGTTGTTGTCTAGGTTGTTGAAGATCAGTTGGTGGTAGGTAGATGGTTTTATATCTGTTCTCTGTTCTGTTCCATTGGTTTATGTCTCCATTTTTGTACCAATACCATGTAGTTTTGGATACTATAGCCTTTTAGTATAGTTTGACATCTGTAATGTGATGACTCCAGATTTGTTCTCTTTGCTTAAGATTTCTTTGGCTATTTGGGCTCTTTTTTGGTTCCAAACAAAGCATAGAATTATTTTTCTAGTGAAGTATACCATTGGTATTTTGACAGGGATTACATTGAATCTGTAAACCACCATTCAAAATAGCTACAAAAAAAATAAAACACTTAGAAATATACTTAACCAAGGAGATGAAAGATCTCTACAAGGAAAACTATGAAATACTGAGCAAAGAAATTGCTGATGACACAAACAAATGGAAAAACATATCTTGCTCATGGATCAGCAGAATCAACATTGTTAAAATGTCCATACTTCTCATGCATATTTCTTATAGCATTTGGTTATGCTATGCATATAGAAAGCTTCAAAATGTTTTGCTGAATGAGTGAACAATTAATAAATTAATTTCAATAATTATTCTCTTTGTATCCACATGAATTATATTGTACAAATGTAGATTGTTTATAATGTAGACAAAATATTTTCAAAAGAAGATATAGCTCATGCTCTTAAGCATAGTGATAAGATATTCATAAGGTTGAGGAAAATAAAAGAGTGATTGGATACTTGTGGAACACAATTGAGTTGAATACATCTGGATTACAATCAGCACATAAAACAGTAATTGTTCCCATGAGCATAGCCAAGGTGAACCAATGATGGAGAAAAATAATGCAAGATAATCCCAGACAAACTATTGAGTAGATCCTCCCAATACTAGTACATTTAATTTAGGGTTCCCCAATTTAAAAGGAATCTGGATGACTTTTATTATGTTAAAAATATGTTAAATAAAACTTAGGTTATTTGAGAAAGTGATAAAAATAACTAGGGCTAATTAATCTGATTTGGAAATGGCTTACTTTTAACCTCTAAAGCAAAACCAGAACTCAGGATTTTGTTGTCTATCTACTTAAGAGTGAATCTGAAAGGTTTTCAAGGGCAAAATATTCCCAAGATTGCTGTTATTATTGCAAGCTACCATTTGTTTAGTGTCTCTATATGCTAGGCTCACTCTGTCTCTCTCTCTCCATATTTACATATGTATATGTGTATACATATACATGTATATGTATTTATATATAAATATGTATATATACATACATATGTATACGTGTGTATACATACGTAAATGCTATATATAAATATATTTCCCACAATAGTTCCATGAGTACTCTTATCTCCATTTTATAGGTGAGTTAACTCACACTCAGATCAATACATTGCCCATGGTTGTATAACTAGCAAGTAGCAGAGCAGGGTTCAGATCCAGGTCTGGCTGTCTCCAAAGTCCTTGTTCTTTGTAATATCCCACATCATTACAGGGTCAGGACATACTTCTATCCTTCAAAACCTTCCCTATACCATTGCCTGGAAAAAGTCTTGGCCTTTGTCAGATTGTGTCATATCTTTTACCATGTTTTCCCTTACCCACTCAATCAGATAAGTATAAGTCATCTATCACTTTGTTTCCATTTCCTGACGACCACTCTCCTTCGTCAGCTGCTCTTTGAGACTCTAATCCCTTGTTCACAGGATTAACATTCCCTCTGAACTGTCAAACTTCCTTACTGCTAGTGGCCATCTCCCATTCAGCTACTTCAGTTTTACTCGGTCCAGCATCTACCCAAGGTGAGCTTATATCAGGCCAGCCATCCAGACACAACATTGTCTTCCCACAATGTTGACCAAATCCTGCATGGCATTTCATCCTCTAGGATTAGAGACTAAAATAGAGTCGAGCCCATGGTATTTTCTTGATGGTCCTGACTGACTTGGCCATTTAAAATGTCCACTGTCTCTACTTCTGTATTGTCCTCAGGCAACCTGAAAAAAAGTTATAACTTGAATAACTGGCTTACTATAAGATTTGGTTCTCCAAATACGATTTGGTTTTTTCCCTACTTGGAAAGTCCACTGTTACCTCTCAAAAATCCTGGCTCATTATCTAGACCTTCTTCTCAGTCCTCAACTACCAATTCTCTCTGCCTATCCGCCACATTTTCCCACCTTCCCCCAAAACCGCTGCCTCTTGATTCACGTCAATGTACCTGTATTTAATACACCAAAGGAGATTTGCACATTTCTCCCTTTTCATATCAGCATATACCAGCTCTGCATCCACTATTCAATTTAAAAGGGCTAGGTTGTGGAAAAAACAGACCTGAATTCAAATCTCTGCTTTATGATTTTGTGATTTTATTTGTGGCTATATACCCATGGGCAAATACCTTATCCTTTCCAGGGTCTGGTTTCCATATCTCTAAAATGAAAACATTAAAGCCTATTTTTAAAAGCCTGTAAGATCCCATCATCTTATAGTGGGCCTATTTTAGGTGTTTGGGCCTTTCCCTGTCTTCTAGTTATAAAATTATGCTCTCCTTTGGCTTGGGTGAGGCTGATGGTCCTCATGGGATGAGACACAAGGCTCTGGGCTAGTAAATTAGAGAACCAACGCCTTTGATGCAGCTGTTGACTCATGGACATGACCCAAGCAGAGTCCAACTCATGGCTCGTCTGATAGGTGCTGTAAAAGAAACTGTCATTTCTGGGATTGTTCACAACAAGGAACAACATGTAAATCTGGATTTTCAGTGATTATTTTTTGCCACAGAGAAAGGAGAGCAGCCTAAGAATGGAATTAACACAGTGGAAAGTAGAGCCAAAAGATTAGACACTATTTAAGCACCCAATTCCTGCACTCCCTAACATTGAGAGACAATGCATTCCATTTTTTTCTTAAATTAATTTCAACTGGGTTTCTGTCACATGCAACCAACATCTCTGACTAATAAACATCTGCAGTATCCGGTATGGGCCCAACACATAGGTTATAATATGTGCACGATGTGTGGCGTTAACTTCCCTGCAGTCCCAGAAGAGACCTGCTGCCTTCCTTGGCGAACACTTCAGTCTCTCCTCATAATCCCATCCCATAAACTCCTCAAGGATGTTTTATTCCCACACTTATTTCTTTCTTCTCCAACATCTTGAGTTTTTCTGCTTATTTAATTACAGCTTTCAGTATGCCCAATAGTAAAAATTCATCATTTCTATTTCTTTAACAAACTTGTCAGTTTTCAAAGCACTTTCATATGCAATTAATGCTGTAGGAGCAGTCACCGTGACCTGACTCTTCTTTCAAAATGTCCCTCCCCTTTTCTCTCCCATTACTTTGACCTAGATAATTGCACTCATTTTCCCATCTTGCCTTTTTAAAAATATTTCACCCATGATTCCTGCCACTAAATTAAGCTTTCTAAATTGCTACTTTCAGCATGCTTCTTTTCTACAAAGAGTCAAAAATATTTCAGGTAGTTTTTCAAACAAAACCCATCCTCTTCCCACTTTAATCCAGCATTCTCCTCCAATGGCACTTCATTCCACTTCACTCATCCAATCTTACCGGAGAGCCACATTGTCTTTTATTCAAATCCAAGTTCTCCTTCTTACCAGCTGTGTGACTTTGGTCAATGGATTTCTCTGCGCTGAGACTCTGGCCCCAGAGCTACAACCAGGTCAATGTTCTTACCATGCCTTACTCATACCAGATTCGTTTCTTTTTGCTGTTACTTTTTAAGCATTACTAAAGTATAATTTACATACCACAAAATTCACCCACCTTAAGTTTACTACTAATTTTCAGTTAATTTACCAAGTTGTGCCACCATCACCAAAATTCAGTTTTAGAATATTTTTCGTCACCTTAAGGTAACCTGTCATGCCCATTTGCAGTTAATCCTCATTCCCACCTGCAGCCCCACTTTCTGTCTCCATAGATTTGCCTTCTTCAGGCATCACCTGTAAGCACAGTGATATAGTATGTGTTATTTTATCTCTAACTTCTTCCACTTAGCATAATGAACCAGGCTTGTTTCTGCCTCTATCCTTTCTTTGTTCATGTAGGTTCTTCCTCTATCACACCTTCTCCCTTCCTTTCTACTTACCCAAATCTCTTGTTGTTGCTGTTGATGATGGTAATGTTTCTAGGTACAATTTAAGACAGCACATTTATAACATTATCTCAGATTACTTCCAACCCCACTACTTCTATCTTCCCTACTTTGAATCTCCAGTGGGACCTCTAGGCTTCAGTGCTTCCTTGGTTGTTCCACATAGTTATCTTATTTTTCTTGTGAAGAAAAATAAAAACTCTTTATAAAAAGTATTAAATCCACTTGGGAACAAAATAAATGTTCTTTTAAAAAAATGATGAATTGAGTGTGTCAACTTATACTTCTTATTACCAAGAACAATTACCAGGAGCCATAGTCAGGAAGGACAGGAAGATCTGGGGGTATGATATGCTGATTTCCACAGATCTTATGCCAAATAGCTGCTGACTGACTGGACATAGTACACTGATGTTAGAAACCCCATTCTCCTCCTATCACTAGGTCCCCCATAAATTCAAAAATTTCAGCCACTGTCAATTCTTTGAGGATAGACTCAATGCCTGCTGATTAATCTTTGTTCCCACCTTACCGCAAAGCTGCTAGCTTGTATGTGATGGGTGCTGAATAAAGTATGCGTCAAACGAATGAATTAATTAATGAGCACACGAGTGAATACACAATGAGACCTACAAATGAACAAGCAGCACCTGGCCACAGCAATCTCAGGAGACCACAAGAGTCGGGAGTTAGCATTACTTTTAGTTAGGAATTCTAGTTTGGATATTGTAAAATCCAGGTAAAGATCCATACTCATTGCACATTAATTTGTCAGAAACACAAGTGAAAATATAAGAATTTACCCACAGAGATATTGCTGGAAAAGTACAGACCCAGATCAAAACCAAGTGGAAAGTGGATTTCTCATATCCATAAAACTAAATCACCCTGCTTTGCCAGGCTGACTCACTAATGCTTGAGGGAGTTGTCAGGCATCACTTCATCTGGGTAGCGTTCCTTTACAAGCCAAGTTTGGTTACATTCCTATTTTTTTCTTATCATACTATTTAATCTTTCAGCAAATATTTACTGACCACCTGCTGTGTGCAGGCACTGTCCTAAGGACTCATGATTCGGTAGTGAAAAAAAAACAGCAAAAACAATACCTTGCCTTCACAGAGCTTCCATGCTGATGGCCCCTGTGTCCTTATGTTTTCCTGCTTCACTGTCTGCATGCTGAATCCCTGAGGGCCACAAATCAATCCTGTTAGGTCCATGACATCAAGACAATGCCTGAAACATAATATAAAATTAATGCACATTGGTTGAATAAATTAAAAAGCTGTCATTTATCAAGCATATTAATATCTCATTTAATCCCAACAATTACCCTAACAGGAACAAATACACCTACCATTGTATCAATACTATTTTGCTGCCCTGGTTCAGAGAGGTCAGTTAATTTGGCCAAGGCCACAAGGCTAATATTAATAAATTAAATATCCAGAATTTGAATGCATTTATTTAACCACAAAGCCATTGTCTTAGTCCATTTTGTGTTACTATAACAGAATATCACAGGCTGGGTAATTTATAAAGAAAAGAAATTTTTTTCTCATAGTTTTGGAGGCTAGGAAGTCTAATATCAAGGTGCGGGTATCTTCTGAGGGCCTTCTTGCTGTGTCATCCCATGGCAGAAGATGAAAAGGTGAAAGGATAAGAGAGAGCAACAGAGAAAGGGGGCCAAACTTATCCTTGTATGAGAAACCCACTGCCGTGATAACTAACCCACTCCCAAGATAACAGCTTTATTCCTCATCACCCCTTAAAGATCCCACCTCTCAACATTGTTGCACTGGGGATTAAGTTTCCAACACATAAACTTTGGGGGACACATTCAAACCACAGCAGCTATGTTCTCTGCTAAGATGTCAATTATGAAATCGCTAACAAAAGAACAGCATAACTGCTGTTTATCCTTGAAAATTAAGCATATAACATCTCAAAAGGTCGTTCACCATTACATCTACCTAAACTGGCACATCTTCCTAAAATGTTTTGGTTGCTCTAGTCCTAAGAATAAAAGTGATGCAAGGAAAAAAACCCAGCTACAATGTTTGCCCTCGAACCTAAAAGTGTTCGAGTTATTCTATATGAACAATATATTTTGATTATTTACAATGTTATATTATTTTCTAATTATTTCATATGTCTAAATCTCATTCCCCCAAGCCTCCAAAAAAACGCAAGGTCCCCCTGGGCATAAATTTCTTTCACACTCCACAGCATCAAACATGATGTTGAGCTATAGACTTAGCTCAGCGTCTAAGGAATGAAATAAATTTAGAAAATCTGGTCCAGGGCTGACTGTTTTCCCTGTCAAATTTTGCCTCTAAGATTTTATCCTGTTAATCCATGTCATTGAGGACAGCGCCAGCTTTTGTTATATTTCCAGATCATTCCAAAAGGCCACATCAGTGGTTATTCATCTTATCACATAATAGGGAGAAAAGCAGATTTTTATTTTAAAATTAGCTTGGTTCCATTTGGCGAATTTCTGTTAGAAAATGTGCCTGGATTCACATAAACGGTAGGCTGAATCGGTGCCTGCGAGAAAGAGAGAGAGCGGGGAGCGGAGCGAGGGAGAGGGCAAGCGTGCTCACACTAGTGGGTGGGGAAGCATCTTCAGAAAGCCCCTCAGCTGCTCTGGAGGAGCTTGCAGTATGTGCCATGGAAACGGTGGTTACCATGGAAAGAAAGCGCTATTGTGACGAGCTGAAGAAATGCCTATGTAAAATCATCTTCCCATGTAACCTTACACTTTCCAGCATTTTAAAAAATATGACAGGATTAGAGCACAGTCCTCTGAGGAGTCTCAGTGCTCTCAATGATCTTCCAAAACAATCTAGAAATCGAGATGATAAACTGCAGGGTGGTATGTACCTTGCTAAAGGGCTTGACAAGCAGTTAGGTGGAGAAATTGCCAACATCGTTTATCTATGGACTACACGGCACGCTATTAAATATTTTCTGTTAAAACCCACAAAGTATTACAAATGAAGAGAAAACATGGATAAAATTAACTTAAAGCGAATGGTTCCTGACTTACTGAAATCAGAATTGATGTGTTTCATCTAACTTATCTGTTAATAGGCTTTCCTGATGCCCTCGTGTTACCATAATCTCCAAAGCACTGGACAAACCAGTACATTTGTTTATCTTTATCACTCTTTGCTTACTAAAGAACTTGCTTTTATTAAAGAGATCAATCACCTGCACACAGTTTAATAGCCTATGTGGTACGTACAAAGGGAAAAAAAATAAAAAAATAAAAGGTAAAGAGTGAGAGTCCTGTTTTAACAAAGCCCTCAAAGCAGTGAAGAAACAAAAAATAATAATAATAATAATAAGCTTTCAATAATATATATTCTAGGCATATATCTTAGAGGAAGAAAACTCAGTATCAAAATCAGTAATCTAAAACATTTTAAAATGGGAAAGTGGAGGCTTAAAAGCAATCAGCGCCTTCTCTGTGCACTGGTTTTGTCTGTTTACTTGAATAAACAGCCAAATGCGGCTAAGTGGAGAGACGCAGAGCACATGACTCGTCTCAGGCGTGGCTTCTCTCACCTACTTGCATGGCAAAGCCAGACATTTGTGCCTCGCGGCCCAGCCGTGAAACCAGGGATCCACCCCGGCTTAATGGGGACGTGGCATCTGAGGGCCACTGTCCTAAACCTCAGATGTGAGGCATTGTTGAAATGCTGGGTCACAGCTCACCATCCACCTCGTCGTGTGGGAGGGACACCGGGCAGCTGGACTCCTGGAACCGCTCTCCTACCCACACTGAAAACAGCCCTATCCACAGTCTCTCAGTTCAAGGAACATAATATCATATTTTATCTCATCCTCTGGGATTAAAAATATTGATTGAAATTTTCATCGGAAGCTTTTCTTAAAAGACACTTTCTTCCAAACCTCTTCTTTCTACTCCATTGCAAGTCAGCTATTTTTCTTGCCAAAATGCAGGAAAGCAATTAGGCTCAAGGGTTTTATAAGCTGCACCAGTTCAGGGCAAATCTATTGAACTTTGCTGAGAAATTCTTGTTCATTCACTGTGAAAATTTTGATGGTTTTATCCTTTTTCTTGATAACCACTTAGTTTTAGAAACCTGGGTAACGTGTGTACTGCAGGATTTCAAGAGAAGCCATCCTAATTAAAGTGTTGTGATGTTAAGCGGGAAGGTACTAAACATATTCCTTTAATAACTGTCATTTCAAGCTCAAATATACATTGGAAAGAACTAAAGCTAAAATACAAAGGAAATTTAGCAGCAGCAGTGATGGCTAAGGGAAAACACTCAGCCGACCTGCAAAGTGCCTCACAGGTTTTGCGAATAGCGCAGGAGGAAGAGAAGAGCCGATCCTTCATCTTCTATCAGCTGTTCCTGTTGCTGGTGATTATAGCCATATTTCACAGGGAACATATGGCTGTGTTTATAGCCATCAGGCAGCATTTCACAGAGCTACGACACCATGTGTCCACCAACTAGCCTTCCTGATTGCAGTTAATTAGAGAGGAGGTGGGAGGCATTTTTAAAATAATATTAAGGCACGAAGATGCCCAGAGTTCCCAGACCTATTTGCAAGACTAGGTGACAAGCGAGACTGATATTAACAGTATAAGAAGCCAAGAGAAGTAGATGTTTTGCACAAATCTTTCTCTAAGAAATGAAGCTAATACAACAACAACAAAACAAATAAAAAGGAAGCATATGAACACTAAGAAAGGTGATCAGCACAATAAATCATGCAAAGTGTTACTTGGGAAACCTACAAAGTAAGACATTATTTGAATATCCCTAAAGCACCTTTTCAGGGGAAAGATTCTGAATCAAAACTACCATAGCAACATCTCCAAGAGTCACTTTATAGTTAGCAAATCCAAGATGTAGTATATTCAATATAAAGTTATATAAGGGCCTGTTATGCACCATTGAATATGTGCTCTAGCCAATTTGTGGCCCAACAATGCTGTTCTTTCTCCTTTTCAATCCCAAAGTAATATACAAGGAAACATATGTCAACAGATACATACATAGCAGGATTTAAGGGCTTCAGCTTTTCAGCACTCCCTCTTTTGAATTTGCAAAATTTCTTCTATAAGACCCTGGAAAAGAGACTTGGCTATTGAGGGTTCCAGAGAAAGAATGAACTCAGCTCAAATTCAAAAGGATCCTTAGATTAGTAACTCCCTTTCTCCTACAGTTTACAAACTTCCCCTCCCTCTGAAAAGGTGTGTGTGTGCGTGTCTGTGCGTGTGTACCTTTCCATCTATTACAGACACTTCTTCCTTGAGGCTCTTTTGAAAGTCTGAGAACACGTACCTTGGTAATTGTGTCATTTTTTCTCTATCTCTCTGCTTTGCCGAAGCTGGGCTATAATGACATTAGATAGGGCGCATGATGGCAATTTAATGGCCTGAACTCAATCCACAGGTACATCATTGTGGTCGCCTTGGGATCTGTTCTCATTGCTACGACATGACAGAAAATGCCAGCAGAGTCAGAATGGATGGCCAATGGATACAGTGGTGGAGACAGTGCACCAGTGAGTACAGACAACACAGACCCTGGAACCCTAGGGGCAGCCCAGCAACTGAGAGTCACCCTCACTGCCCTTTGTGCCACCCCATCCCCGCCATTAACATGGAACACTTCACTCAATAACGTTCATTTTTATGCTTTCTGTTTGGCAATGAGGACACAGGGACAAACAGAACACACACAGGCCTTGCCCCAAAGTGCTTTATTGTTTCTTAGGGGAAAATACAAAAACGTTTAAATAAAAACAGGCAATAAAACAGCATAGATGTGATGACAGACCCATGTCCGTAGTATAATGGCAGCACATAATAGTAGTGAAGTTGAGCTGACCTTAAAATTCCAATCTGCCTTTAATAGTCTAATATGGTTGGAAATGAAGATGGGGGGAGGGATTCAAGAGCTAGAAATTTCCAAGTTCCATAGCAAATCCAAAGTGTATGCAATACTTTCAAAGGTTCATATAAATAATTGGGTGGGTGCAGGACTCTCTCAAAGAACAAATATGAAGATTTATTATGAAATTCTCTGAGCATCTTGGGAAGAAAAAGTATGAATTTAAAGCATTATAGTGCTTATACAAGTATCTAAGCATAATCTCCAGAGCCCTGGTGAATGCTTCTATTTCCTAGGGAAGTTTATGGCATGACACTCGAGATTTTCTGGAAACCACACAATAATGATAATTTCTTTCACAGGTTTGTTAGAATCAGAAGGCTATTGTATGTGTATATATCCATATCCATAAATATTTTACATTAAATATGAATATATTTTATGTAAAGTATGCAAATATTAGGTATATTTTGTAGAATCTAGGGTACCCTAGGTTATTTAGTACGAAATGTCCAATTTCCTTAAGTACTGAGTTTGACAGTTGATATCTCTGACATTTCACTTTGACATTTCTTGTTTATGTTTATTGTGGAGGTACAACCTTGGTCTTTCAAACACACATTTTGGCTTGTGATTATCTTTCAAATTTTACTTTTAGAGCAATTTTTGTGAAACCATGGATAAGTCAAAAAGTCATGTTATTTTTGAACATTAGCTCCATTGTGGAACCAATGTAGCTCAGACAGATAGAAATATCAATGAAGTGTTTGGGGAGAATATGGCTAATCAACACATGGCACACCAGTGATTTGAGAAGTTCCACTTTGGTGATTTTAATCTTGAAAATGAGCCACGTGGCTGACTGAGACCATGGTGGATAATGATGAGCTGAAAGCTGTAGTGGAAGTGAATCCATCTCAAGCTACGCGTGAATTAGCAGCAAGGTTTGACGTGACTATTCCAACAATATTGGACCATTTGAAACAAATGGGCAAGGTAAAGAAGCTGGATAGATGGGTTCCGCATGAATTAAATTAGCATCAGAAGAGAAATCATCTTGAAGCTTGTTTGCTGTCACAACATAAAGGTGGACCGT
>CAUYRT010071102.1:0-72145 GCA_963574885.1 Lepilemur ruficaudatus
GAAAGAAGACAGAATAATGGCAAGCAAACGCATAAAAAAATGCTCAACATCTCTAATCATTAGAGAACTGCAAATCAAAACTATAATGAGATATCACCTAACCCCAGTGAGATTGGCCTTTATCAAAAAAACCCAAAACAACAAATACGAGGATGTGGAGAGACAGGAACACTCTTATACTGTTTTGGGGATTGCAAATTAGTGCAACCTCTGTGGAAAAGAATTTGGAGATACCAACAAGAGCTAAAAATAGAAATACCATTTGATCCAGCAATAGCATTATTAGGCATCTACCCAAAAGAGCAAAAGTCATTCTATAACAAAGACATCTGCACCCAAATGTTTATGGCAGCACAATTCACTATTGCAAGGAAGCGGAAACAACCTAAGTGCCTGTCAATTCATGAGTGGATTATTAAAATTTGGTATATGATACAATGGAATATTACTCAATTATAAGAAATGACAGTGATCTAGCACCTCTTACATTTTCCTGGATTGAGCTTGAGCCCGTTGTCCGACGGGAGGCGACACAAGATCAGAAGAATAGGCTCCACTTGTACTCTCCATCAAATTGGTACTGACTGATTAACACAATGGTGCTCACATGGTAGTAGTATTCTCCAGGGATGAGGGGTTGGGGGGGGTAAACTCACAACTATAGGACACAGTGTGCATTGTGTGGGGGAAGGGCGTGCCTCTAACCCGCCCCCCCCCACTAGGGAGAGGCAATGATATAAAATGTAACCAAAATGTTTGTACCCTCACAATATCCTGAAATAAAAAAAAAAAAAGACAAAAAAATAAATATAATAAAAGTAAAAAAAAAAAAAAGAGTTTCAGTCCTTCAATCAATTCTCAAACTTGAGCCAGTTCACAAACACAGAACATCTTAAATAAAGAAGAGGTCAGGTCCCCTTGAGGAAAGACCCTACTATAACACCAAAAATGTGTTCTGTAGATCCTGACAGTCTTCTTTAAAGGGATCAATGGCCATTTACCACGGTGACTATACAATGGGGTAAGAAAATATTAATAGTCAGACTTTTCAGGGATCAATGGACATTTGACCTGAACTGACATTAGTTCCTGGAGACGCCAAATGCTGCTGTGGTTCATGAGTCAGAGTAGGGCTCACGGAGGTCAGGTGATCACAGTGGGCTCGGTGAGTCCCCAAGCCCCCCCTGTAGATGTTTCCAGAATGTATAACTGTAATAAACATAGTTAGCAACTGTCAGAATCCCCACCCTGGTTCCTGATCTGGGGAGTGCGAGCTATCATGGTAGGAAAAGTCAAGTGGAATAGTCATTTGAAGGTTTGGTTACTGCTCCAGATGGGTGACAACACCGTGCAATGCCCTCTAGGACGTGGTATATGATCTAAATAAGTAACCAATATATTTTCCCCCATAGCCAGGATTTATGGGGCAGGACCCAAGGGATAGACATGAAAGTGGCTTCTCTCACTGCTGTCCCTAGTGATTCACTTGCAAAATTTTTGTTTCTCATCCCAGTGACTTTGAACTCTGTTGCCAAGGGAGGAACATTTCTGCCAGAGGACACAATTACGATTCATTGAACTGGAAGTTGGGTTGGGTCACCTGGCCACTCTGGGCTCTTTACACCAGTGAATCAATAGGTAAAGAATAGGGGTTTGCTGGTGTGACTAATTCTGATTAACAAGGGGAAATTAGGCACCCCCCAAGGGGGCTAAGGAGGAGCCTATGTAGAATTAGGCGGTCTCCTGGAGTGCCTCCTAGTACTCCCATGTCCTGCGATTAAATGGAACACTGAAACAATCCAATGACATGGAATACTGTTGAATAAAGGTTTGGGTCACCCCACCAGGCAGAGAACTCTGACTGGTTGAGGTGCTTGCTAAGGGCAAAAGGAATGTGACATGAGTAGTGAGAGAAGGTAAGTTATAAATACCAGGCACATAACCAGTGTCAGAAATAAAGACAGAGGTAATTATGAGTACTTTTCCTTATTTGGATATGAATGTATTTGGTATAATTAACCCGTTTTACCTCCCCCCAATTCTCCTATCACCTAAGAAGTTAATAGTAGTTAACTTTTTATCTCAACATATACGTTTCAAAATATTAAAGAAAAGACATGACTCAGCTATAGGGGAATAAACATAACTCAAAGATGGATAAAAGGACATTGTCTCCTCTCTTGAGAAGAGTGTTGGTGTGTTTTCTGTTTCATGAAGGACAGAGTTACGTCATGTTAGGCAGAAGCATGACTTTGCTATTGTCTGTATTTGAAAGTGAGGTATAGTTTAAAGAGATGTATATCCCATGAACTCCAATTTTTCTATCTGAAAATGGTGAAATATTATACCTACCTAACAGACTTGTAAAAGTCAAAATGACCTGGCTTAAGACAGAAAAGAGGCACTCAATTAATAATACCTTATTTTTGATTGGTAATAGTACATTGGGAGTAAACACAGAGTCGAATTACATTTCTATACAGGTAATAGTGTACAGAAAAACTTTGTAAAACATTATAAATGTGCTGATGTGCTTATGATTGAAAAAAAGAGATGCATATGAATGTCAGGTCCTCAAGGGGTGGATCTTGGTGGCTTTGTACTGTGTCAACTTAGCTATGCTGGAACTGCATTTCCTAGAATGTATGGTTTCAAGCCAGAGTTGGTCACGAGAGAAATTTAAGTAAGGTTTGGAAAGCAGAAGTGAAACAGTAATCAGGCCTACTCTCTGAGGGTTAGTGTAGGTGGATCTGCTTCTTTGAATCCTAATACAGCTGCTCCCTGCTGCATCTATTAATAGCTATTTCTCACTGCAGTAAGGGTGGGGGCTGATTTTCCTTCCTCACATCTGTAAGGATACTTTCACTATATTCTCCAAGACGCCTGAATTTTGGAATGACTGCTATTGGCCTCTTTCTTCCTGTCATCTTTTTCAGTCCTCTCATGGGTAGAGGAGCAGCAATTCTGAATGGTGAGAGCTAGACATCCTTTGGCCATAGTTCTGCTAGGGGGTGAGGTCATTGTCAAAAGTCACTGCCCATGTGAGTAATATTTTCTTACCCCCTCAGACAAGCACACACTTAGACTGAGTATATGCCCTTCTCTTCCTCTTGCTGTTCCCATTTGGTGTCAGCTACCAAAAGGGAGATTCTGGGTATAATTTCATAAAGAGGGGCAAAAGATTCTGCCACCTCGTCCAACGTAACAGTTGCTAGGAGTTTCTGTAGTGTGTGTGTGTGTGAGAGAGAGAGAGAGAGAGAGAAAGAACAAACACTAGTTCAACCATTAGTGAATGCAGAAGATAATCAACAAAATTAAAAAGTGTTCCATAAAGTTTAGGTTTTAAAACAGTCAGAAATCAGTTTATTTGTTTTATGAAGTAATATTTTCTGCTGCGGCAGGGATAACAGTTCATCTTAACTACATGGAATTTTCATTGAGCTTTTTTTAGTACTGAAAATAATGCACAGTCAGAAAGAAGCTTAGTAAGCATCACTGCTGGTTTATTTATATCAGGTGATATAGATTTAAATTGTGAAATGTATTATACATACAGAAGAATATAAAAGACATAGTTGCAGTTGAAAGAATCATTATGAATTTATTTAATGTCAAGAAATACCAGCACCTGAGCAGCCCCTATGTGTTACTTCCCAATTGCTTAGCCCTCATCAGCAGAGGTAACTGTTATACTGTTTTGTGTTAATCATTCTCTGTTTTTATTTTTTATCACTTAAGCATGTATCCCTAAACTAAGTAGCAAGTACAAACCCAGGTGTGTGAGGAAAAGGCAACACGGCCCTTGTTAAATAAAGGCTCCCAGATGAAACTGAGCTGAACAGAATCTTTTGGTAATAGTCTGGGATCAGGGCACAGTTAACACAAGCCTACAGCAGATAAGAACCTGGGCTAAACTCATCAGGAAACTCCATCTGTAGAACAAAAAGAAGGTAGGCATCTGGATCTTCATTTGTCAGTCTTCGACATATCATGAGTCGCACATGTCTAGATTAATTGTTCTTTATGCCTGCTTGTATAGCTGTTATGCTGGAATCTTCCTTTATCATCTTTGCCTCTCTTCAGTGATATATCTCCTCTTATTATATCTCATATCTTCCTCTTTCTTGTTCTATTATTTTGCTAGAGCACATCTCCCAAGGAAACTGTTGAGAAAGGGTGCAAGGAAAATACATGTTTCGAGACTCTGTATATTTGAAAATGGTTTATTCTTCCCTTACTCATGCATGGTAGTTTGGCTGGGTATAGAATTCTAGGTTAAAGATAATTTTCCATTTGAATTTTTCAGATTCTGCTGCATTGCTTTCTTGCTCCCAGTTGCAATCAAGTTAAGAGACATTCTGATTCCTAATACTTTGTAAGTGACTTGTATTCTTTTTGGAAGCTTTTGAGATACTTTCCTCATGCCTAGTACCCTGAAAGTTCACAATAATATATCTCCACCTAGGTTTATTTGGATCCATTATGCTAGGGATCTGGTTGGTTTTTTCAATCTGGAAACACAAATCTTTTCATAATTTTGAACCATGAACTGAGAATAAAAATGTAGCCTGTACCCTCTTAGAAATAATTATTTTATAGAGCCAGTTTAAAACCTGTTTGATCAACCAATGGCCCCTTGCCTCAGTCTAAGCCATCAATGATAATTGCTTCATTGAACACTTCTCAACACCAGCCAATCAATGATAGCCTTTGAGGATGAGTCAATCAGTAGCCAACTTACTCTAGTGAAGTCTTGCCTAAGAAAGCACACTTCTGAGGCTAACGTCAGCCTACTCTCATCTCTAAAACCATCACAATCCCAAAACCAATATCTGATTCCAAAACTTTATACAAATGAAGCAGCCTGCTTTACATAGAGAGCTTGTTCCTAACCAGCATATTTCTTCATTACTTAAGCAAATAATGAAGCAAGCTCCTGTGTATTAATCCCAAGTGGGTATTCCTGCACTCTCAGATACAACTATGATTTTTTTTAATCCTTTTTACTTAATTTTTTCTTCTTTTTATCACCTATGCATGCATCCCTAAGCTGAGTAGCTGGCACAAACCCAGCTGTATAAGGAAACAACAACATGGCCTCTGTTACATGAAGGCTCCCAGGAGAAGCTGAGTTGAGTGGAGCCTCTTGGTCATTGCTTTTTATCTCAGATATTGAGTGGCAGCTTTTTTCTTTACATAACTACAGGTTTAAAATGCAATGATCAAGTGCTCACTTACGTTTATGATCACTATCACACCAGAAACTGACATAGGTGTGATGGGTTACAGTTTCCAATGCATGCTTCGCATTTGAGGTCTCATTTGTGACTGTGTTCTCCAGTTTCTGGATTGCTTGCCCTAGTCTCAGTTCCCCCCTCCTAGCTCCATGCCAAACCTAATACTTCCTTCTTGAAGCCTCCCAATTCTTCCTGGGACAAGAATGATCAATTATTCAAAGAGAAAGAGGACTGCATGGGTAATCAAGACACTTGGGTTCAAGTCGCAGTTCAGCAAACAATCAATCAAGGGACCTTAAGCACATGTCTTCATGTTCTTCACTGTGCTTCGGTTTTCCAGTCTATGAAATCAAGCTTGAGCCAGATCAATAATTCTCAATCCTGCATGCACATGAGAATCGTCTGGCAGTTATTTAAAAACACTGACTTCTGGGCCCCACCTCAGGCCAATTAAATCAGAATCTCTCGGGGTGGGGTCTGGACACTTGTATTTAAATCTCTAGTATGATTCTAATGTACAACCAGGATTGAGAACTCATGGACAAGGTGAGCTCTGAGGCTCCATTCAGTGCCCACGCTTGGAATTCTAGGAAGTACTGTGATATTTCATTGAATCAATGGGACATTGTGTTGCTAGGACTCTGTTCTTTGGTATTCTAAGGGGATCAGAAGCATACAAAGGCACAACGCAAGAACATTTGTGATGCAAATTATTTATATGGGTGAACAGTATGCATAATGGAAGCTTGTAAAAATCAATGAACACAAAGTATAGATGGCCATCTTTTCTCAAGTGTGCTTGTTGTAACTGGTGACTATCATGCTAATGGTAAACAGGGAGGTGACACCAGTTAATCATCCCCTAGCTCTCGCTGAGGCTGTGTACGTTGGGAGAAGAGGGTAGCTCCAGCTACCCTCACTCCCAGAGCCGCACTCGTAGCAGATGAAAGTCATGTTGGCTACATCTCCAGAGTCCAAGATCCCTTCAGAAGCAAAGGTTGAGCCCAGACATGGACATCATTAATGACATCGTTCCTGTAGTACACACTAATTGAGATGGCAGTCTGGCTCTGTTCTTGGTCCGTAGCAACAGTAGTTGCTATAGAGGAACACCTGAGGCTGGGTCATTTATAAATAAAAAAGGTGTATTTGGCTCGCAATTCTGATGACTGGAAAAGTTCACGATTGGGCATCTGCATCTGGTGAGGCCACAGGCTGCTTCCTTCCATGGAGGAGGAGAAGGTGAGCCGACTGTGTAACGTCACACACAGAGAGAGAAAGTGTGTGGGGTGGAGTTAGTGGGGAAGGTGCCGGGGCCCTTTTAAACAACCAGCTCTCTCACAACTAATAGAATGAGAACCATGAGTTACTGTTATTAACTTGAGGAGGGCACCAAGCTATTCATGAGGCACCTTCCCCCATGCTCCAAACACCTCCCATTATGCCCACCTCCAACACTGGGAATCAAACCTCAATAAGAGGTTTGGAGGGACAAACATCCAAACTATACTGTCCTGCCCCAGGTCCCCCAAGACTCATGCCCTTCTCATATTGCAAATTACGATCATTCCTTCCCAATAGTCCCCCAAATTTTAACTGGCTCCAGCATCAACTCAAATGGCCAAAGTCTCATCTGAGACTCAAAGCAAGTTCCTTGCAGCTATGCACCTGTGAAATCAAAAACAACTTATTTACTTCCAACTGATTTGCTTTTATAGGCATTGGGTAAGCATTCCCATTCCAAAAGGGAGAAATTAGCCAAAAGGAAAGGGTGACAGTTACCATTCAAGTCTGAAACCCAGCAGGGCAGACATTAAACCTTAAAGCTCCAAAATAGTCCTTGACTCCAGGTCCTACATCCTGGGCGCACTGGTTTGAGGGGGGCTCCCAAGGCCTCGGGCAGCCCCAGCCCTGTGACCTTGCTGGGCACAGTGTACATATATGGCTGCTCTCACAGGCTGGAGTCCAATGCCTGTGACTTTCCCAAGCTGAGGTTTTACTTTACTGGTGGCTCTATGATTCTGGGGTCCCCAAAGCAGCCCTGCCCCCACAGCTCCACTAGGCAGTGCCCTGGTGGGGGCTCTTTGCTGGGCCCCAAACCCCACATTTCTGCTTGGCATTGCCTTAGCAGAGTCTCTCTGTGGGGACTTTGCCCCATGGCAGACTTCTGCCTGGGCACCCAGGCCTTCCAGTACATCCTCTGAAATCTAGGTGGAAGCACCTTCCAGCACTCTTGCATTCTGGGTGCCTGCAGAGTTAACACCACATGGAAGCCGCCAAGGCTTACCACACTCAGAACAGTGTCCAGAGTCATACCTGGGGAAGTTTGAGACTTGGCTGGAGCCTGAGCAGCTAGGATGTGGGAAGCAGCATCCCAAGGTGTCCCACGGCAATGGCACCCCAGGCCTTTCCCCCAGAACCATTTTGTCTTCCTAGGCCTCTGGGCCTATGATGGAAGGGATGGCCTCAAAGATTTCCAAAATGCCTTCAGGACCTTTTCCCCATTGTGTTGACTATTATCACCTGGTTCCCTTTTGTTTGTGCTAATCTTTCTAGCAAGTGATTTCTCTGAGACATCCTTGCATTCCTTTCCTGAAAATGCTTTCCTTCTCTACCACCTGGCCAAGCTACAAATTTTCTAAATTTTTACACTCTGCGTCCCTTTTAATTATAAATTCCATCTTGAACTTATTCCTTTGCTGCTATATCTGATCATAATCTCTTAAAAGCAACCTTGCCATTTCTTGAAGCATTTGCCACTTAGAAATTTCTTCTGCCAGATGCTCTAAGTCATCACTCTTAATTTCAGCCTTCCACAAAGCCTCAGGGCATGGACACCACACAGCCAAGTTCTTTGCTATGAAGTAACAAGGCTGACCTTTGCTCCAGTTCCCAATAAGTTCCTTATTTCCGTCTGACATGTCGTCAGCATGGCCTTTACTGTCTATATTTGTATCAGCATTTTGGTCACAACTACTTAACCAAGCTCTAAGAAATTCCAAACTTTTTCTCATAATTTTATCTTCTTCTGAGCCCTCCAGACTTTTTCAACCTCTGCCCAGCTCCAAAGCTACTTTCACATTTTCAGATATCCTTATGGCAACACCCTGTAACAAGGTAAAGGCCTGATAAAGGGCAAAATATATGACAAGTTGTCTCTTTAACCCCTCCCCCATCCCCACCACTGTTTTTGAGAATTAAAACTGCATTCCTGCCTGAGGCCAGTAATCAGAGGGGCAGAGGAGTGTTCTTTGTTCTTTGTTTTCTATTATCTTAAACCACAGGAGATGGCTGGACAGAATTATCTGGGCAGAGGTCATAGGATCATCTTCACCAGAGGTAAGGTCAACCGGGACCACCAACCATAGTTAAACAGCAATAGCCCAAAGCTGAAAACTGCCTTTAAAAGCTCTGTATTTCTGCTTAAAGGAGGGGGTTGGGGGGAGATGGTTCTTTAAGATGATAGTCTGCCATCCTCCTTATTTGCTGGAAAATTAATAAACTTCTCTTTCCTTTTCTTCAAACCAAACCACTTGTCCTCCTCCTTCATTTGGCCTCAGGGACAAGTACCTAACTTTTGATAACACCCCTACTCCTTGGTATCAATTTAGTATTGCTATAAAGGAATATCTGAGGCTGGGTAATTTATAAAGAAAGAGGGCTTATTTGGCTCAGGTTCCGCAGGCTGTACAAGCAGCACAACTCCATAATCCGCATCTGGAGAAGGTCTGAAACTGCTTCCACTCGGGTTGTAAGGCAAAGTGGAGCCAGAATGTGCAGACCACATGGTGAGAGAGAAAGCAAGGTGGGGAAGTGCCAGCCTCTATTTAATAACCAGCTCTCTCGGGGAGCTAAAAGAGCGAGAGCTCACTCATTCCCACACAGATGGCACCAAGCCACTCATGAGGGACCGTCCCACAAGGCCCCACCCCCAACATTGGGGACCAGATTTTACCCTGAGGTTTAGGGGACAAACATTAAAACTACAGCAGCTGCCAAGGCCTCTTTGACCTGTGGTAAAGGTTCTGGTACCCAGGAGGGGGCAGGCCGCCAGGGGCCATGTCAGTACTCTGTGGTTTGCACTCCAGGAAATTTTGGAGCTGACTTTTTCTAGGAGTGGTTTGTTGAGAAAAAAATCCACTCCTCCTGCTGCTTAGATCCCTGAAGTAGCCCTGTTCTTTGCCCATCCTGGTTATTTGGTATTACTTTGAGTTTTGTGAGCTATCCCAGTATCTCTCAGACAAAGTTCCTTTATCATTTAACTTAGCTAGTTAGTTTCTGTTGCTTTCACAGTCCAAACCCCAAGTAATAACAGTTCATAGTTATTAAACATCTGCTATTCATCAAGACACTTAAATATGTAATTACTAATCCTAAAAACAACCCTATATACCAGAGTTACCCTCACTGTACCAATCAGGAAAATGAGGTTTTGAATAATTTGCTTCAAAATAATATAAAGCTAGTAAGCAGCAGAGTCAGGATTTCAACTTGCTTTTACCTACTTACAAATCCTGATTTTTGAGGGATTTTCTTTCTGCTATTCCATGCTACCTCTGACAAATATTTTATCACCTAGCGACTAGTTCTTTCTACTACCAACTTCCACCCACATGCAAACTCACACATACCATGCTCTGATGAATCTCATGAAGAGTTTGGGAAATGGCAAGAAAGATTAATCTGTGCCCCACGTGGACCTGCCTTTCCACTCGATGACAAGAGCTTGCTGGGGTCAGAGCCAGAAGCCCAGCACAAAGTACTTATAGGCACTTAGTCAATACTAATCAAGAGGAATGATAGAGACAAAAATTCATGTTCCTGAAACTTCAGCAAAGGGAGATTCAGCTTCAGGACACGTGTAACTCTGATGGACATGCCAGGGTAGATGAAGGTTAGGATCCTGTGATTGAAAATTGGTGCTAGAAAGGACTACAGAAGCCAGGCCACTTAAGTCTTGCATTTTTTAGTTTACAGAACTGAGGTCCAGAGTAGGGAAGGGGTATGCTCCAATAGCAGACCAGCGTGGTGGCTGAGGTGGTCTGACCTCTACTTCTGTAGTTTTTTTTCCACTAGCCCATGTCCAGGAGATGTTTTATTCCATCAGTTCCATTACTATCACCTTAATATCCCTGTTTTCATTGCTAATTCTGCGTTTTAAAGGGACTTAGATTTAGAAACTGGCCCATCTTTGTTCCCCATCACCCAAGTATGTACACTTGTGTGATTTTGAAAGAAAGTCTTTATTTTTCCACATGGAGAGCCTATAATCATCTCTTTACTTTCTAGGAAGACATCTCTCTGGGGAGCTTTATTTTCTTATTGGATTTATGAGATGCAGGTGTGCAGAAGTGGGAGCAAACTGATGTAGTGGCACCTGAGAGATAAGTGGCACCTGGATTTCAGACGGACACACTGTGATGTTACCCTAATGACCACATGCTGGTGGCATTGCTCAGAGAAACCTGAGCAGACACCCCCAATGGCGCAGCCTGTCAGTCTAACCATCCTCAAATGTTGGCAGACATGGACACCCCCAATCATCTTTTGTACAAGGTGTACAAACTTCTCACTGGTGAAGCCACCCACTGCTTCTTTCAAAAGGGCACTGCAAATTGAAGGTTCCTGGACTCAGGGGAGAACTAGATCTGTAGCAGAAGTTTACTGTGCCTCATATCACTGATTTTAGCACATCTGCGATGAACGGCCTTAGGGCACAGAGGAACATCTCTGCTTTTCTGTCTCTGGTCTGTCTCAGGAGCTGTGAAAGTTAGTGCACACCTAGGCATAGCCAGGAAGTGTGGGAGAGTTAACATGCCAAGGGCAACACTCAGCTAATGGGGGACCGAAGCCAGGGACAGAGATCCCAGTCATCCATCTTTGAAAGAGACAAGGCATGTTCTACATGGCTCCCTAGGGTGGCTCTAGCAGGATTGAACCCCAGTTTCCCACAGTGGTCCCCAGCTCAATAATGCATTTTTTTAAAAATTGGTATTTTATATATGATATATAAAATATACATAAGGTAGATAATAAATATATATCTCATGAAGTATGCCATTTTAACCATTTTTAAGTGTTCCATTTCATGGTTACTTATATTCACAATGTTGTACAACTATCACCACTATCTATTTTTGAAACTTTTCCATCACTCCAAATATTAATAGAAACTTTTTACTCATTAAACAGTAAATCCTGTCCCCTCCTCTCCTCTGCTCCCAGTAACCTAGTCTAATTTACTTTGTCTCTATGAATTTGTCTATTTCAGAATCATACAATAAATGAGAGTCTGGTTTATTTAACTTAAGGTTTTCAAGGTTCATCCATGTTGTAGCATGTATGAGAACTTCACTCTTTTTATGGCTGAATAATGTTCAATTTTTTGTATATACAGCTGGCCCTCCATATCCATGGGTTCCACACTGCAGATGCACCCAACCACAGATTGGAAATATTAAAAAAAAGAAAAACAACAAAAAAAATAACAGCACACCAATAAACAATAGAAATCTTAAAACATAGCACAACAATTATCTGCATAGCATTTACTTTGTGTTAGGTATTGTAAGTAATCTAGAGATGATTTAAAATAGAGGATATGCTAGGTTCGTGTAAACACTATGCCATTTTATATAAGGGACTTGGGAATCCCGGGATCTGGGTATCCTTGAGGGGTCCTGGAAGCAATCCCCTGTGGTCGCCGAGGGATGACTGTACCACAATAAGTTCATCCATTCATCCGTTGATGGACACTTCTTTCCTTTTCATTATTTTGAAGAATACTGTAACGGATATTGACATAAGTATCTGTTTGAGTCCCTCTTTTTAAATCTTCTAGGTATATACCCAGGGGTGAAATTGCTGGGTCATATGGTAATTCTGTGACTAACTTTTTGAGAAACTGCCAAACTGTTTTCCACAGCAGCTGTACCGTTCCCCTAGCAATGCACAGTGGTTCCAATTTCTGCAGATTCTGGCCAATACTTGCTATTTTCTGTCTTATTATTACCTTCCTGGTAGGTGTGAAGTGTTACCTCATTGTGATTTTACCTTGCATTTCCCTAATGACTAATGATGTTGAGCAACTTTTCTTGTGCTTATTGGCCACTTACATATCTTCTTTGGAGAAATGTCTATTTAAGTCCTTTGCCCATTTTTTCAATTGGGTTGTTTGTCTTTTTCTGGTTGAGTTGCAGTTCTTTATATTACATATTCTGGATATTAAACCCCCATCCAATATATGATTTGCAAACTTTTTCTCCCATTCTGTAAGTTTTCTTTTCACTTTTTAAATTCTGTCCTTTGATGCACAAATGTTTTTAATTTTGATGAGGTCCAATTTATTTTTTTCTTTCACTGCTCATTCTTTTGGTGTCATATCTGAGACACCATTGCCAAATCCAAGGTCATGAAGATTTACCCCTAACTCTTTCTGTAAGAGTTTTACGGGTTTAGCTCTTATATTTCAGTCATTGCTCCATTTTGAGTTAATTTTTTGCGTATGGTGTGAGGTAGGAGTTCAACTTTGCTCTTTTGCATTTGGAAATCCATCTATTGGTTGTTTCTCTGGAAAACCCTAATGCACTCTCTTTCTTAAACTTTCCCCAACTTACCTGATTTCAGGGTGTCATCTGTTTGCTGTAAGGACCCTGATAAATGCACCTCATTGCCTAGAAAAGAGGTAGTGACTGTTCACCAGCTGACTCATGTGCCAGCCTGGCCCCGGTGATGGCCATGTCCCCTGCCCCACTGTGCAGGATAGATGCCTGTTTCTTGTTCCTTCTGGGTAAGGGGTGGTTGGTGTGCTGGGGTAGGACGGACACTGATTTGGGGGGCAGGAGTTCTGAGTTCTGGGCTGCTGTCACTGTCCTCCCACTGATCCATGATGTGACCTGACGCAGTCCCTTCTCCTCTTTGAGCTTCATTTTGCTCCTCTGTAAACCGGGGCTGGCAGCTGTGCTTGGTGGCTCTGCCCATGATTGCAGTCTAGGACTCCTGTGGAGGATGCACCCTCCTCCGGCCAGCCCGTCATATCCAAGCCGGTCCGTTCCTGGGCAGGGAATTCCACCACTCAGAGGGACAAACAAGATCTTCCTCAGGTAACCCACAAACCACCCTCCTTTCCCCTCCTCTTGTGAACTCCGGCAATAGAAGACATGATCTGTCATTGGCTTCCAAGGACTGAGATGGGAGAGGTGACACAGTACAGTCTTCAGGGCTAAAAGCAGGATGGGGAATTCTTCTGCCTCCACGAAAGCCTCTAGGTCTCAGAGCTACCCAGGAAGAGGCGTACCTGTTTAAAGTACCTGAGGTTCCCTGGGATGGAACAGGGTTCTGACTAACGGAATCAACTAACACATCCATGAGGCAGAGCATTTTTATTTGTGAACAACAGGTGCTTTAAACTTTGCAGAAAGCAACAAGCCAAAGCAATGAATTGAGTGGGTTTCTGAACCAAGCCTCAGCCCCTGACAGTAGAACGGGTGTCCCTGCTTGAGAGAGAGTTTCCCTTTCTGGATATGTTTAGAAGTGGGTTGGATATGCAGGGAGTGAAGGAAATGTATCAGTCAGCTTCTGTGCAAGAAATGGAAAATAATTCCATGTATTTTAAATGGATAGGAATTGAAGACATGAAATTTGGTGCCTAAAAGTCTTTGGAAGGGCTGAAACCATATGGGCTTCAGGCTGAGTCCAGGAATGCCTCTTAGGAAACCACAGAGCTGACTTATTAGTGACGCTGCTCCTCCGAGGCCACTGCTGGAGCTGTTGAGCTCAAGATCACACCCATAGCCACGCAGGGGCCAGGGGTCCGGAGTCAGGAAACCAGCTCTGAAGACTGGCTGTGCCCTGCACCTGCCTGTCTTAAATTGCCCCCAGCTGTGAATGGGTCTGGGCTGTGGTTTTCAGCCACTGTGCCCACCACAACTGCTTCTCAACGCCCAGGAAGCTGGAGAATAGGGACCGGGATGCGACTTCAGGGGAATAAGAAAAGCCTCATCTCCTCAACTTCCCTCTCCCGCAGCAAAATAGCCAAAGCAGCAGCAAGTTGGCCTTCACCTCACTTTTGTCTGCCAAGTCTTGTGGAAAAACATTTAATTGGAGAACTTAATACAAATGCAGAATAATAGGATAATAGCTACAAAGAAGTCTGAGGAATATTGATGTCAGCTTCCCAGCCCTTGCGGTGCAGGAAGACACCTTGGGGCAGGAGGAGGGCAGAATAGAGGTGAGCCCGCTGACCCCCGCAGCCGCCACAGGGGCCCTTCCCACATCAGACGGGGCTGCTGGCATGTGGCCCGTCCCCTTTGGGAGTTGCCAATCTTCTAACCACCCTCCATTTTCCTCTCAGAAGGGACACATGGAGTCCCGGGGTGGCCTCATACCCATGTCACGACCAGCTGGGCAATAAATTATATGCAGGTCTGAGTTAGTGATTATATATGTTGTGTGTGTGAGAGAGATAAAGACAGAGATGGAGACAGAGGGAGAGATCAAACAGAAGACACTAGCATTTTTGATGTCTAGAACCAAGCCAATGTTCAACTGATCAAAAACTTTAATGTTCCCAAGGCAATAGAGGCTTTGGTTATGCACAGTCCTAGGTTTAAATCCTAATTCTGCCTCCGTGTGACCTGAGACTAGTTGCTTGTCTTCTCTGAGCTCAGTATTTTCATCTGTAAAATGGGACTGATGATAACGCCCTTATAGAGCCGTAGCAAAGAGCAAATGAAATAACAGCTGTAAAATGCTGGGTGTAGTGCCGGCACACGTCCGGGGGCTCAGATGACAATCCCCATTGTCCCGGCTCACACAGTTTGCAGTAAAAGCCAATCCCCACGTCAGGGTATAGACTGTCCCCTGGATAAATATCAATTGCATCAATGCATTTGAGAAGAAGTGATGAGATGTTTTTCCCTAATGCTTCAGGGAAGCCTCCGTAGACCCTCACCTGGTGTTCTCTGCAGCGCACGTCGCCAGAGATCGCGTCTTGCCAACAGAGAGGCCACACAGGCGACATAGTAAGGGGAAGGGCAGCAAGACGTTGTTATACAATTCATCAAGATCGATGTGTTTTGAACTTCAGGTCAAGACCCATTAGTGAGAAGCAAAATCAATTTAATGGATTGTGACTGGCATTTTTCCAAAAGAAATCAAATGGAAGGGAAGAGAAGGAAAGAGAGGAGACGAGGAGAGAAGACTGTGAACGTGTGTCTTGATGAGAGTATTGTTTTTGAGAAACTGTTGTTTCCATTCATGGGTGCGTGCTGGGTCACGGCGTCAAATGCATTTCTTGCTTGGATCACTACAAAAACTGTTTGAAAAATACTAATCAAGGTAACTGGCTGCCTATTTTATTTAATAGATTGGGGGGTCATTGATAACCCTAATCAAACCCTACAAGTTTGTTACACAACTTATAACAAAATATGGCTTGAGTGAAACCAACTTACCCAGGAGATGAATTTATACCTAGAAGTTTCTCAACAGCTGACTGCATGTCACCTGGGTCATCGTGGCCTCGCTGTCCCATGGCTGGCTGGACCCAGGAGCAGGGTTGGTCACAGCACGCTGGCTCTCCTCCTTCACCTCTGCCTTGGTCTCACAGGTGACCCAGTGCCAGGTTGCCAGGTGTCTCCCTCAGACCCGTGTGCCTGCCACTGGCTGCACATGCTCCCTTTGTCCCCTGGCGTCTCCTTCCTGAGCTCACTCCTCCTGTGTTCTTGCCAGCAGTCCTCCACTCTGCTGCCTGCTTTCTGCAGCGCCTCTCTCCTGCTGTCTCACCTGCTGCTTCCACTGCCAAAAGGCTTTCTGCTCTCAGCCAGCAAATAATTCCTGCCACTGCGCAGTCTGTACTCGGCACCTGCTGCTGCCCACCACCCGCCACCCGCTCTGCAGGTGTGGGCTGCGGCCTCCCTCGTGGTCCTTCCCAACAAGAGAGACCTGTGAGGACCACTACTTGGTGCAGGAGGACGTTCATTTGGCCATGTTCCTTAACCCCTCTGAGCCTTCATTTCCTAATCTGCACAATGGGCATGGCAGTGACGAGTGCTCTTGCTCCTCATCCACATGTTGTGAGCACCACACACAACTGCCAAAGCCTGTGAGGTCTTCAGAGGAGCTGTGCAAGTTTGAGGCTTTTATGATTGCCAGGACCTCCCCTCCTTCCTTGCTTCCTCGCACCCTTCCTCCTTCGTCCCTTCTCCTTGGTGCTGGTTTCCTTGGTGCCATGGTTCTGCACTTGAGGAAGGTCCTTTACTCTGAAAAGAATGGATTGGCAGGGATAGCTCTCTCCCCCTGGGAGCCTAGCAACTTCTCATTTGTGGTCTTCTCTGATCTCCTTACCTTGAAACCCCTCTGAGTCAAAGGGACCCTTCAACTTGCAGGGTTGGCCTTAATGGCCATTACACATGGGCTACTCTTATTGGAATATAAGTGGCCCGACTCTTGGATAAATAAACAGATAACTTTATCCCCTTTTCTGGTTTTAAGCAATGGGGTGCCATGCCCCAAGCCTCACCATAGGCAGAGCCCTGAACTGAGAGTTATGGGTGGATTTAGGGGCTAGAGGACCAGGAAGATGCTCTTAGGGCTCAAACCAGGAATCACATGCTTAAGACTCAGATAATGTCTTAGCACGGTGCTGTCCAATAACTATCTATGATGATGGAAGTGCTCCGTTCCTACTAATACACACCGGCCACTAGCCACGAGTAGCTATTGAGCACTAGTGTGAATGTTAGTATGACTGTGCAGCTGAGGAACTAGATTTTGCATTGTATTAAGGGCCAGTATAAATAGTTCCACTATAATAGTGGCTAATAGCTATCAGATTGGACAGTACAGCCTGAGAAGCTCCATTTCATCCTTCCTCCCTGACCCCCCTCTGGAAATCTGGCCTCTGAGATGTTGCTTTCCACAGAGGACGCTGAGGTTGAGAAAGGGGAACAGGAAGCTCTCCAAGAGCCCCCAGACCCAGCCTCCTATAATCCTCCATCCCACAGCCCTGGAATCTGAGATGCAGCTACAATGACAGCAAAGACTGCAGCCCGAGAATGGAACCGACAGGAGGGTAAATGTGCATTAAAGAAACCAACGTGCAGATTAAGTAATTAAGGGAACAGGGCTCCTGCTGAGACGATCCTGCTTAATGAAGCATTGGAGGTATCAATCTCTGGGCCTGGAGAAGGCTCCACACTTAGGCCTGGCTCCCAGCCAGAGGCCCATCATGTTCTCTGCACCAGCCATGGGTCATCGGCCGCCAGGGGCCCCTTTCCTCTCAATATGCATCTCCCAGGGTGAGCTGGGCAGATGCTGACCAGTTTTCCATGAGCTTTTAAAAAATAGGCTAATTCCTGCCACATACAGCCATGCTCATGGGCTCCTTGATTGAAAGCAAAGAGCTGGCCCGGCAGACAAAGTGAGCACTGGGACAGACTCTGGAATTCTGGAATAATCTAGAGCCACCTTCCCATGAAATCAATACCTAGAGGTAGGTCACTACAACTAGCCAGGACTCAGTTTCCCCATTTCCTCATTTGTTATGTGGAGTTGAGGATGAAATTAACATATAGGACAAAAGCCCATCTCCAGTGCTTAGCACAGTGACTGGCATGTCGTAGCTGCCCAGTTGTGCGTCTCACACCCATGGCTTCATGGCCGATCCAGACAGCCCACTAGTAATTATTAACGTGGTCAGCACTCCAGCCAAGCGCTGTGCATGGCCCTAGAGAGAAGCCCGTACAACAGAGGGCCTGCTTCCTGAGCTGAAGGGATGAAGTTTCAGAGTGTGGAGTAGAAGAATCCCCTCTCCCCAATACTCACCCCAGAGAAGACTGACCTCCCTCGCCGTCTTGCTGACATGGAGGCCCTGAGTATTCTAGTTTGCAGCCACAGTCTTGCTCCCAACACCGTTTCCAGCCTCAGTTCCTTCGTCTGTAAAAGGGGGGTGGATTCCTCTCCAGCTCTAATGCTCAAGATCCTGCCGCCTACTTGCAGGGGAGACATAAGTACAGGTGGGACCTCTGTTCATCAGAGATTTCCATGTCATCAAGTCTCCCCTCCCCTGTCATACAAAAATTTCTATTAGACTTCGGTGGGGTTGGGGGGGCGGGGGGACGGTGAAGCCCTCTCTCCTTGATTGCTCCTTCCCTGCTCACACTGCTGTCTTCCCTGCTGTCCCCAACTCGCTCCTTTCATTTCTCAGCTCCGAGGAGGAATTTGCATATTAATTTGAAAATGAGATCAGTTATTAGCCATAACCTATCATGTATCATCCGATGCATCTGCACCTGGATTAGATTCAATATTGCCACAGAATAAAGACAGGGGGGAAAGAACTAAATAATTTAAAGTCATTATTCTACTAATCCTCCTGCTTGACTGGGCTCCCTAGAGGTGTGTTAGGAGGTAATTGAAAACAGAGATTCGCTGAGAAGAGATTTGAGAGGAACACTGCCAGCCGTGGAGAGCATGCGGCTTGATGTATTTCCCTCTGATTTACCCACGGGGAAGGAGAGAGAATGGGAAGATGGGGGTGAGAACTCCAAGCAAACAGGGGCAGAGGCTAGCGCTGTAGGACCCAGGGCCAGCAGGGAATACAGAGATTCCGCCTCCGCTCCTCCTACAAGCTGCTGCGAGGGGCGGGAGGTAGAGGGAGGGAGGACAGACGCCATGAGCCCCTCTCCTGCAGACCCTTACCCACCCTGCTCCTTTCTGAAGGCTTTCTAGCCTTATGCCAAAGAAAATGCTAAAGTCATAGTTTGCAAACAGGCAGCCTAGTTTTGTCTGACTTGATCACAAAATGTCTTTTTTAAAAGACAAATTTAATGCCAACATGGGCAAATCTGGAATTTTCATATAGAAATCCAGATTTTGGCTTCCCTTTAACAAAGGGAGCACCGACAGTGCTATGTCTACTGTTTCCTGAAACCGCCTTGGGCTGGAGCGGAGCAGAGCTGCCCACTCAGGTGGAGCCCAAGGTCCCTGGAGACCCACCAAGCTGGCTTGGCTCTTTTGTGTTACCTGCCTCAACCCCCCCATGCATTTTGCCTTTGCAATCCCGTTTCCATTGCATCTTCCCCAAAATGGATCAGCTGCAGTGTGGATAATCAGAGAAGCCCGGGTTCAGGGCAGGGGAAGGGATCCAATGTCTCCTAAACACATACTCAGCAGGTACTGTGTTAGGCAAGGAGGCTAATAAGAAGTGGAGACGTGTCCTCGGTGAGGGGAGCCACGGAGGGGAGGTGGGCCGTGTCTATACAGAGAAACAAACCAAGGAAGCTGTAAGACACACCTTTGTTAACAGAGGGATTGAAAGAGAGCTGGTGCTGTGTCCAGAGGGGATGGGTTTCCCCTGCACTGGTGGAGTTTGGTAGAGCTTGGTTAGACCTGTGGCGGAGAGGACCACACACTGCCCCCTGGTGGTAAGACGTTGCCCCTGACTGTATTGTGGGAGCAGAGCCTCTGTGGGACTGAACCACAGAGCCCACGGTGGGCAGAATATACAGCGGTCTGGGCTCTAGGGCAGGCTCTGCTAATAATTTACTCAGCAGATGGCCCCTGGGCAGATGGCCAAACGTTTCTGAATGCCAACTTCCCCAACCATAGCATGGAACCCATAATGCTTCCCTGCCCTCCCTCTTTGCAGAAAAGAGCAATTTGTGCGACAGCAGATGCCTCAGCTGCAGGGAACTTAGAGGGATGCAAGGTACATCCAGGGCTGCTGCAGAGGAGGCTGGAGTCCCATCCGTTCCAAGTCCAACCTCTTATGAGCTACCCCAGTCCCCCACCCCCACCCCAGAGTGTGGAACACCTGGCACTAGCCGCAAGGGACCCCATCTCCTGTGACAAACCAAATGCATGGTTATTAGTACCATTTATGGCTGCTGTAGGGATTAGCTGCTGCCTAATTGATTTCTCAATGAAGGAAGTGGTGCATGTCCCTGTGCAACTATGGAAGTGGAGGCAAACTTGCCCTCCCTCATGTCTCTCCCCCACCTGTGGGCCTGCGTTAGTATTATTTATAAGTTTCTCTTTTAAGGCTGGCATCCTGAGCAAGTCACTTGCCTTCTCTGGGCCTCAAGTTTCTTCATCTGTAAAATGGGGAGTTAGACCATTGTTCACAAGCATATCATTTTCTCAATTTCCTCCCTGAAGCTCCCTAGCCCCCCCAAAAATCTCAGAACAGAAAAGAGTGGGCAGTAGAAAACCATACTCTGGCTTTTCATCAATGAAGCCCTCTATGTGGGAATCACTTCATTAATTGTTTCCATCTGATCAAGCACAGCTCTGTGCTGTGGGGTAGAGAGTCCCCCAGTTGTCACCTAAGGGACTCAAGGAAATGAAGCTGAGAATTCCCTGGCTCATAGCGCACCACTGTGACACTGGCAGGCTTGTTAGCAAACTGGAAAAATGACCCGTGGTTGATAAGATCTCTTGGGTTGAGAATGAATCCTGCATTTGGGTTCTGTCCCCGCAGATAGACCCAATGACTCACTGCTCACGTGAGCTCCTGTGGGCTCTGTGCAGCCCTTGTCACTGGCATTGGGCTTCGTTCGTTTATGAGCTGTCTTCCCTGCCTGGGAAGTGAGCACGTCCCATTGCCTCGCCAATGTCTGCCCCAGAGCAGGCCCTCGGAGAACAATTTGGGAGTAAATGAATGAATGATGTGTAGTACCCTGGAACCACTCATTCATTGAGAATCAGGGCTGGGAGGCTCTGTCTAGTTTATCTTCAGTGCTTCCACACTGAGCAGTCCCTGTGGGGATGTCTGCAACACCAGGTGTCTGGGGCCTTCAGGTTAAGCCTTGGTTGCTCCCCTTGCCATGCTCCTTACCCCTGGATCTGCTATTCTGTATCATAAAACCCTAATGATCAGAGTCAGGACTAGGGTGAGGTGAGTGAGACACTGGCTAGGGTGCAACATTTAAAAGGAACCAGAAAACTCAGTAACCAAATAATATTTTAGTACAACATTTCTAAAAAATAAAAATTAATGCAAAAAAAATCCATGCTGAACAAAACATCACAATTTTAAATAAAGGCAGGATCCAATCTTGCACCTGCACACTCGGCTTCACTCACCTCACCCTAAAAGGGTCTTCTGGAGATAATGCCGCAAAAATAGCTCAGACTGGAAATCTGGTAGTAACATTTCCATTTATTAGCTATGACATCGGGTCCTTGGTTTCCTGTGGAGGCTTGGCCTGGGGGAATGGTTTTCAAATGGGAGGGGGAATTCTAATATGTGCCTTCTGTCCCCATCTGTACCAGCCAAGTTAGAATTTGAAATCCCCAGACTAGGTGGTCTTAGAAGACCCTGCCAGCTGGTATGGAAGACAAGCATTTTAAAGAGGGTCAATCAGGCTGGCTTTGTGGTGGTCTACAGCATATGTGACCTGGAGGCCCCAAACTATGTCCCTTGGGGTCAGGCCCTGCCATAACTCCTCTGCTTCCCTGTGTGCTGTGGGTGGTATTTGCTTCACTTGGTAGAATCCTGGAATATTGGTGCTGAGAAGGACCTTATAGATCCTCCTGGCCTCATGGTACAGATAGAGCAGTGGTTCTCAACATGGGACGGTCTCTCCCTGGTCACATTTGTCAATATCTGGAGATATTTTTCATTGTCACAAGTGGGGAGGAGGATGCTGTTGACATTTAGAGGATAGAGGCCCGGGAGCTGCTAATCATTTTATGATACACAGACAGCCCCCACCACAAAGAATTATTCAGTCCGAAAGGTCCATAGTGCCCAATGCCATCCCAACTCAGGCATTTATGAGAGAGGATTTCATAATTTCCTTAGGTCCCTATTGCTTTCCTGTAACATGCTCCCCTGGCTTTCAGGAAGTTCTGCCTGAGGCCTAGCCTTAACCTTTCCTGCTGCCACTCAAGAGTGTTTTGGAGATCAGTTGTTTCTTTCTACTTCACCTACTTCTGACCCTTTGAAATAATCCACCAGAATGTTGTTGATTGGGTCTTCCCAGGGAGAGAAGAGAAGAGGCGCTCAGGTGTCATGACAGAATATCAGGGCAGTTCTATTTCTCCAAACACCTTCTACACACTGAGACAAGTGAGCACCAAGGTATCTTTCAGTGCACTTCAGGCATGCTGGGTTGGGTTAATTATGATGAACCCAGGGATCTCAAGCTGGAGCTCAAGGGGAAAGAGAAATTCTTCTTTGGCTAAAAGCAACAAATCTTCAGAGCAGAGACATATTCTATTTGAGAAAGAGCCCATCAAGAACCTGTTTGCACAGTCTGGATGAAGAAGATTTGCCCCACAGGAGTCATCCCTTCTCTTAAAATTTATGGAGCACTTCCTGTGTGCTAAGGTGGTGGTTCTTCAACTTCATGTGCATCAGAATCCTCTGGAGGGCTTACTGTATCCATCCAACCTCCTGGGAGGGCAGAGGGGAAGGGATCGAGTTCAGTCATGTGCCCTCAGTGTCAATCAATCATGCCTATGTAATGAAACACCCCAAAAACTGTGGACACTGAGGCTCAGGTGAACATCCCTGGCTGGTGAGTGACACAGGGTGTTAGGAGGGTGACATGAGGACACAGAAGCTTCACGTTTGGAGCCCTCCCAGACCTTGCCCTGTGCACATCTTCTTTTGGCTGGTTCTGAGCTGTGTCTTTTGTAATAAAGCTAATGGTAAGTATAGCACTGTCCTATGTTCTGTGAGTCATTCTAGTGACTTATTTATCGAACCTGAGACGGTCGTGGGAACTCCTGATTTTGTAGCCAGTTGGTCAGAGTGTGGGTGGCCTGAGGACCTCAGAGCTTGCGACAGGTGTCTAAGATGAGGACAGTCTTATGGAGAACTATGCCTTAACCTGTGGAGTCTCCACTGACTCCAGGTAATTAGCATGGAAATTACATTACACCATGACCATGTGAGCTGGGGTGGGCATGACAGAGTAGCAATAGTCTGAAGAGAATAAGGTTATAGGGAAGAGAACAGAAATGCCCCACAAAAAGCAAATTAAAACTTTCTCTCATAAGCATGGCGGCATGCACCTGTAGTCCCAGACACTCAGGAGGCTGAGGCGGGAGGATCGCTTGAGCCCAGGAGTTTGGTGTTTAAGTCCAGCCTGTGTAACATAGTGAGACCCTGTCTTGGGGTGGGGGGAAACACCTTCTCTCCACCCCCAACTCTTCACAGCTGGTAGAAAAAGGCCTGATGTTCAGCCATCAATATTTTAAAATATTGAAACACTTTCACCCCCATTGGCAAAAAGTTGCTGCCCTGAGCCCGCCAAGTGCCTCGCCCTGTCTCCTCACAAGATCTTCCCCACCTTGGCCACCCTAAGATCCAGAAACCAGCACAGCTGGGCCCTGCAGGCCAAATTCACTCCAATCAGCCAGTGCCACACCCTGCATTTTGGTAAATATTTAAAATTTCAGCCCTGAGTGCAAGGGGTCTCTGTGGAGGGACCTGTCAGAACAAACTCGCATTTTCCAGTCTTGAGCTCCACAAGGGCTTTCTCAAGAAAGACCAGCCTGTGTTAAGGTTTTAGGCCTCTATCCAGAAAAGGCAAAAGAAGCCAAAGAAAAGTGAAAAATTCAGCCATTTTTTTATTTGGTAGCATGTAGATTTAAAAGCAATCGCTTTGTCAGGTTGAGTTCAGTTGCTTTTTCCTTTCCCAAGTTCACTCAAGACAGGAGTTCGCGGGCTTAGACGGTGCCTCAAAACCTCTCTGTGTAAAGAAGGGACTCTAATTTCTCGGTTCCCTCACTCGGATGTTTTGGCCAATTCCGAGACACATAAATAAGCCTGTTGTTCAGGCACAGAGGAAAGAGGGATTTATTAATTTAAATGAGTTGGTTTGGAGGTCTCTGGGGAAGACGCTGCATTATTCACTCACTGCTCCCAGTGGTAATTTACAGTGAATTTCCCTTTATGCTTGGGACCTAGCTGATACGAGGGCATAAATTTCCTCCAGTTATTAGTATTATAATTCATTATTCATTGAGTGTTGACTCAGCGCAACACAAGCAGGGGCAGGAAGCCACGTCCCTGACGATTCCCCAGGGAGGAGGGGCAGGCGAAGGGCCACTGGGGCCGGAAGACGGTGACTCTCCCAAGACTCCAGCTGGAGCTTTTTTGGTGTCAACTAAAGTCTTCCCAGAAGAAACGGGCTTTTGGGCAGGGAGAGCATAAATACAGACTCAGTGGTGAATTGGCCGTGAATTGAGCTATTTGCTGAGTCAAAGAATCTAATAAGATGACAAAGGGCCACAGAAAAAGACAGGGATAGAACCAAGTCCCTGGGGGCTGTAGGCAGAGGAAACGTGTCTATCTGGGAACCGTCTACTCACTGTCACCTCCAGATGCTGGGTTAAGAATCTGGGGTTTGGGAGGTGGCGGGGAGTCAGGCATAGGAATCCATTCCCCGCCAGCCTGCTCTCCTGTGGGGAACAGCAGCCTATCTCTCCCTTCCTCAATCCTGCCCAACCATCGCGCCACTCAGAGGCCCAGGCCCGGGTGACAGAGCATTTAGACCTAGCAACTGCAAGCAAGTGCAGTTCGGTGCTGCCTGTAAGTGCGACAGGAATAAGGGGGCAAAAATTATTTCAGAATGTCGAGATGGAGTCACTGGTGACAAGGCAATGACACGCTCTTCTCCCTCCCTTAAGCATTTGCTGAGCATCAGTTGTGTGCCAGATCCTGGGCTGGGGGGTGGATGTTGCTGGGTTGGGGGGCAGACACAAATCAAGAAGGGTTTTGGGGTCTGTGGAAGTCGCTTAACCTCATTAAACATCTTCTGTAAAAGTAGGGACCCACAGCGCCTCCCAGGGTGGCTGTTAGGGAACTACACGCAGTGGTTAGCAGAGTACGCGGTCCTCAAGGATTAGTTATTTGATTCTGTCATGAACAATAAATGTTACTTATACACTTCAGTGTGCTGGAAAGCTATGCTTCTACCAAGCAACTGCTTTCACTTTAAATTTTCCGTGAAATCCAAATATACTTACATATATGTGCATGTACATACACACATATTGTAAATGCACAGCTTGATGAATTCTGAAAAACTGAATATACCCATGTCATCCATGCCCAGACGCAGAAAGAGAACATTACTAAGACTCCAGCAGCCTTCCCTGCTATGTTCTCAGTCTTTCCCCTACAAGGAGGGTGACAATTATCTTGACTCCTAACAGCATGGATTAGTTGCCTGTTTGTGTCCTTTATATAAATGGAATCACACAGTATGCACTTCTTTGTTTCTGCCTCCTTTCATTCAACCTTCGGTTTGTGAGGTTCATCCACTTTGCAACTGACTTGCATTTGTCAGTGAAATTTGCAACTTTTGTGAAGCTCAGAGCTGTTAGTAAAATAATGGCCACGTTCAGAAGCTCCACAGGACCTCAGGAGGCATTCTGCACACTTACCTTGACTGACCTTTCTCTCCACCCAGATTTTCTCCGGACTTTATTCTGCTTGTTTTGGTGCAATATAAAAAGTCTGCAAGCCTTCTCACTATACAACTCTTTCAGGGAGATGGCAAGGATGATGACGATGAATGCAGATGATCATGAAGACGATGAGGACGAAGACAAACAAGGTGGTGACAGCCAGCATGTATGGAAGCACTTGCTTGCTATGTGCCAAGCCTTAATCCAGCCTCCTTGACAGATTGACTCATGGACAATCTTCATCCCAACGTATTTCTATCCTCATTTTCAATTAAAGAAATGAAGGCACAGAACCACCCAGCTGGAAAACAGCAAAGCTTAGATTAGAGCCCAACCTGAGAAATTTGGTTCTAGAACCCCGTCTCAGCCAGCAGCCGGTATTGTCACTGTATTTCATGGGGATGGCCTCTGAGCCCCTGTACTGCCATGTCTTTCAAGGCTGTGCTCCTGGCTTGCTCCCCTGATCCCCTTCATGGTCACCAATGCCCCAGTGACAAGTCTGGTCTGTAGCCTGGTGGGTGTGCATGGGTGTGTGTGTGCGTGTGTGTGTGTGCGCATGTGTGGGGGGCTGGGATGTGAATGAAGCCCCTGATTTAATGCAGATGAGCACAGAGCTGCTGGCCCCAGCAGAGCCATCTTCTTCCACTGCCTTCTCCAAGGCTGAGCACCAGGCGTAATTACCAGTGTCTTTCAGCAGAGCCACAGGCAGCTGTCGGTGGCATCAGCAGCTTTAATCAAGAGGGAGAATCCGCAGAGATTGGGCTGACCTATTTACAGAGGAAGGCCCCCATCTGCATGCGAGCACAGCCAGCGCTGTCATCTGAGGAAGACACACCCAGGGCCTGTCAGACCGGAAGTCACCACTCACTGACCAGCGCAGGCTCCGCGCACACATGGAGACCACACCCCACAGCCGCCTCTGAGGCCCGAGTTACCATCTCCATTTTCCAGATGGGGAAACTGAAGCTCCAGTAGGATGTGCTCCATTAATGGAAGCCGGCAATCTGGCTTGGTTTATTAGGAGAAACGGAACCTCAGTGTTGGTTACAGAGAGAAATAAAGTAGATTTTTGCCACAAACTCAACCTGGGATTCTGGCTAGGAAACTAAGGGTCAGGGTCCGAGGACAGCCGTGCAGCCTGAGCCATGGCTGTAGGCACAGAGGACGGGGCCTGGCTGCCTGCAATCCGAGCTGGAGCAGGCCCCTGGCTCCGGGGAGCTGCCGCCATGGTAATTACCTGGAAATGCACCGACCTCAGGCTCCCTAGATAAGCTACTCCCGCTCTGGTTCGTTCCTTGGGCTTTAATCCTTCTTATTGCTTAATTTCTCAATAAATTCTATTGACAACCAGCCTGTGCTTTCTCCAGGAGCAATAAACACCTTATAATTTATAATTCATTCCATCAGTAATTGCCTGCAGAAGAAACAAAGTAACCAAAGACTGGCTGGAAAGGATGGAGAAGGAGGAAGAGCTGTCCGCCATCGCCATGGCGTTTCAAGAAACAACACCTGGCTCCTCCCCAGCCAGGTGCTGAAGGGACTGCCTGTTCTCAGCAAATAGTTTCTGGCATGATACTTAGAATGTGGGATTAACACTGTCCCTGTGAGTACCCCCACTTGCCAGCCATGTCTCGATTATTACCTCCTATTGCCGGGTAAACCCACACAGCCGGCATGTCATCTCTGTCTTTGCAGTTGTGGAAGCAAAGGCGCAGGTGGGTTAAGTAATCTGCCCAAGGCCATTCTGCTTACGAGTGGCAGAGCCGGGATTCAAGCCTTGTTCTGGCTGACTCTAAGCCTATGCTATCTCCAAATGCCACCAAGGTGGCATTTAGTGGACAAATGGCATTTAGTGGTGTCTCTTAGTGGACAATGGCTTTCAAGCATTTTTTACTGCAATCCACAGTAAGAAACAGATTTTGCATCTCCCTGTAACAGGACTCGTCCCTCTGTCCCTTGGGTGCACTGCCCTCTGCCTGGGAGCTGTCAGGCGCTGCACCGGTGGCCCTTTTGCCTTCTGGCTTCTGGGAGGCTCCACGAAAGACAAACTCAAGCAGAAATAAAAAGGGAGGAGGAGAGTGAGGTTCGGCGTATTCTCCCCTTGCTTCCTTCCTGCTCGTTATGAAGTAGCGACTGTCCCTCAACCAAACGCACTGCTTCTCTGAAAGTGGCTTTTTCTGCAAGAGTCCCTCCCTGTGATCCTTCTGCCCAGCAGCAGCTGTGCGGCTGCTGGCCCCTGGGTCCTGCACCCACGGGTCCCCTATTCCCACCTGTGTAACTGTTCTCTCCATCAACCCTGCTCAACTTATCCTAATTTAAGTGTGTTTCTGTTTCCTCTTGGAACCCTAACTGGCACACTGGTAAAGACTCACACACACACACACATCTGGAACTAAAGTTCCAAGCAAACTTTCTATTTTTTCAGGCCCTACCTTGCCCCACCAAGCAATTAAAATTTATTCATGGTGCTCACTTTGGAAAGAACCATTTTAGATGACACCCGTGGTAGGCCCACAGTGTCATGCAGGCCAGTCCTGCCTTTTCGAAAAAGCAACTGAGGTTAAGAAAAGAAGTCATTGCTCCAGAACAATTTGCTCTAGGTAGAATCTGGACTAGAATCCAGATCAAGGACTGTTGACCTTGCTTGAAGAGTTGAGGCCGAATGTCATACTGCCCTTTCTCTGGGGATCCCTGACTCTCTCAGGCCTTTCTCTGGGGCAGAAGAACGGACAGACAGACTGAACTCATTCACAGCCTTGCCCCCTTGTCTTGGTCTTACTCTTCCACTCACAGAAGGTGCTGGCAGGGTTTATAGAAGCCTCACCACTTGTCAGAGCCAGATGGGGCCTTAGCAATCAGTCAGTCCAACCCTCTTATGTTACAGGCGAGGGAGCACGTCTCCAGGAATACTCCACGCCACTAGATCAAGGCAGGCCTGATTCATAGCACCTTGGCTAAGGCTGAACGTTACAGAGAGAAACATCCAAACACTCCTATAGCAAAAGTCAAAAGCATGGAGCACGGGGCTGCAGCATTTGCAGTCAGAGCGTACGCTAAAAGTCAGGAGGTGCCCTGCCACGACCCCCCGTAGCTACCCCCTCAGCCTGGAAAGGAAATGGAATCATGAGCAACTCACAGTGAAAAGAAGGGAAGCCTTGAGGTCTCACTCTCTCGTCGAGGCTGGGTTCCCACCTGCGAACCAGCACTGTGGACTGCGGCTAGGGAGGTGGAGGGTGAGAGGAAGGGCCCCAGACGGGGTCATGGCCTCACGTTCTCCATGGCTGAAGCTCCTCTCTTAGCCCCTGTGGCCGTGGCCTCCAAAGTGGGAAGCCCATAGCCTGAAAATTAAAAGCAGCGTTTGGGAGACAGGAAAGAAATATTATGATTTCCATTTATATTTATTTTTATTAAAATGTTTTACTTTTATTACTTAATATCCTAGCTCTCAGTATTGCATGTATAAAACTTAGAAATTAATACATTTATTTTGGAGGTGTGCAAGTCCAGAAAGGTTCTAGGCAACAGTTCTGGGGACTAGGGACTCTCAAAGTGTCATCTGCATCAGCATCACCCAGGGAGCTTGATTCTGGGGCCCTGGGCCCAACCTGCTGGACACCCCTGGCGGCTGGGCTGGGAATCTGCATATTAGACAAACCCACCAATGTTGGATCATGGTCACCCTGGGCCTCGCCTCTGCAGCAGTGGGGTCCCCTCGGGGTTCCTGTCACCAGAGAAACAGGTCCTGCACTCCTGATCAGTGTACGCAAAGGTGCCTGGCCAAGGGGGTGACTAGGGCTAAAGCCCTCTGCATCTGTCCCGAGAAAAGGGCATATTTCCCTGATGACACCAAGCTGCTGTGTGGGCTGGCAGCAGCTCTGGAATGCTGAGGGTTTCCCCACTGGGGGGCCTGACCGTCTCCTAGGAGCAGACTGGGATCGCTGGAGTGAGGACAGGACTTTGAGGGCAGGAGGGGAGATGTGGCTGAGACGCTCACTAGGAGCGGCTAGGCTGTAGGAAGAGCTTCCTGATGTGAGAGGGGCAAGACACGTGGACTGAAGAACCAGAGTCACAGGGGACCTGCTTCAGGAAAGGAAGGAGGGAGAAAGGGTAGAAAAGGGAGCTGAGGAGAGAGAACTAGGCAGGCGGAGACAGAACAGCGCAGCAGACGTGCTTGAGAGATGGGAGCATGGTGCGGGGTAGGCCGTGTCGCTTGCTGGTCCTATAGGAAAAGGTGCAGCGGGGGTGGATGAGTGAGAGCTGGCTAATTTTAGGGGAAAAAATTCTACCCCCTTACCCTTTCTATATTCCTTTACACTGGTCTAAAAAGCCTGGAGAAGGAGAGAAGAATCTACACTGCAGGGATGCTAGTGTTTCGGGGACTTTCCTAGCCAAGGCAAGGAAAAGGATCTTCTACTTCCAAGGCTTTTGCATTGGCCCCTGGAGCCACCCTGCATCGTGCTTTAGCTTCTGAGCCATAAACCGACAGATTACCTGTTTGTTTTTCACCTGGGATGCTCGCTGCCGATGACACTTCCCCTGGTGATTTGCACCGATTGGAATTCTCCAGAGTAATTGTTATTATCGTATCATTGGGAGTTTATCTTGGGAGCTCCTGGGCTTTGCTGATTTAATAACCGAGCCCTGGAGTCTGTGCTGTAGGGGGAAATGTTCAGTCTGATGAAGAGAGCCGGCAAGAGTCCAGCATCTTCTCCCACAGGCCGGGCCAGAGCTTATTTAAAAAAGCGAAAGTTAAAAGTGCAAAAGGAACATTTGCTTGTTTAATTGGCCATAGATTTTCCTGGCAATAATTTGCAGCAAGATAACAGACCTCTTCAAGGTCATGTGTCTGGGCATGGCTGGGTGAGGAGAAGGACTCAGGAAATTCAGGGTGATTGGCTTTTTAAATGAGTTTGCTGGTTTCTCGAGGACTCATCTATCAGTTGATGAATGTCCGTTGTTTAACCAATGGTTCCTGCCCAGCTGACCTGGCTCTCAGCCTAGACCGCGAGACCAGCCTGTTTGGATGAAGGCAAAGGTGCAAGGCCTGCCCTGAGGTCTGGAGCAGCAAAGGCATCATGTCCAGACCCCGAGGTCAGTCATTCACTGGGTGCTCACTGCAGAGACAGCGCGGAGACAGGGCAGGATGCAGGACGGGGCGGCAGTGCCTGTGTCTGGGCTGTAGCGGGCCCCGGGGGAGTCTCTGGCTACACTACACTCTAGTCCCCAGAATCTTGATTTCCTGGAGCAGACCCTGTGAGTTTCCAAATTTGACCCAAAGCTGATTTTATAGAGTGGAAGGGGGCCTGCCTCAGAGACCCTTGAGTCCAACCACTTCCTTTTGCAGATGAAGAAGTTGAGGCTCACGATGGCACTCACATGCCTGTACTCTGCCATGACCGGAGGGCCCTCCATCCCTGCCCCTACTATATTGTCCAGCATCGCTGCGGGCCCCTGTGCTCCTCCATCCCATCTGCGGGGCTCCATGAGGCCTGTAGTTTATCCCCAGACTTTATTATAGGACTTGCCATCCAGCAAATGCTCAGTGTTTCAGTGAATGGATGAATGAATGAATGAACAAATGGAGTGACTTGCCTAAAGACAGGTGTCTGTGGCAGAGGCAGATCCAGGACACCCAGCACTAGCACTGGCTCAGTGCTCCTTATACGCCCCACGCTGTCCACCCAGGGTGAAGCAGAGGGGCTACGCACACCAGCACCTGGCCCAGACTGCTGGGGTTTGGATGCTGGTTCATTAGCGAGCTGCGAGGAGGCCCTACAGGTGTGCTCCCGCTTCTAGAGGGAATTTGCTGGTCAGCTGCAAGGAGGGTAGTTAGCTGACAACCTCCGGCGACAGCACCTTCAGGGTCCACCTCAGCTCTGGAGCCAGGGCCAGTTCCTCTGGGTCAGCCCCAGCCCGACAGAACACAGAGGGGCCACTAGGGCCTGGCCATTTCCTTCCAGCACCAGACTCCTAATGGGCAGCGTTTGCTCCGGAGCTCCCATGGGCTGGCTGGGACTTGGAGCTCCCTTTCCCTCCCGGGTGTTAGGTCTGCATTCTAGTCTTCAGGCTTTTCCTGCCAATTCTTGCTTCCTCCCCTTTTTATATTTTTCACAGGAAAACTTTCAATAATCCCCAATAAATCTTAGCATTTATATCTCACAGGTCCCAACAGACACCATCTGTGTGACCTGGGGCGAGTGACTTAACCTCTCCAGCCTTCGTTTTTATCCTTTGTAAATTGGGGCTTATGTCTATCCCTGTCACACAGGGTCGCTGTGAGGACTAAATCTGGGGAAAGGGCTATAAAAGCACCTGGCACAGGTAAGCACTCCGTGTGTGCCAGCCAATGTCATTGCTCAGCAATCCTGCTTTGCCCTCAGAGCTCAATTTCAGGAAACTCTGCATGCAGGTAAAATGAACCAGCCCTTGGACTGATCTACACACACCGCTGGATGCGTGAGAGATATACTCATAAAGTGGCCAAGCCTGTCCCCTTTCCTGGGCAGCCACTGGGGAGTTGACAGAGGGCAAGGGATGGGGTCTGGCTACAGATGTGCTGGGGGTCAGGGCTCTCCTGGGGACAAGATCCTTAAGGTGAAGAATGTCCTGACCACCTTCCAGCCTCAGAGGCTCAACTTGGACACCCCCCACCCCCATGGCCTGCTCGAGGCCCAGCTCCCTCTGGCGAAGGAGGTGGAGGTGAGAGCTGCCCCTGGTACCTTGTGGAGTCCCACTCCCATCTCCCAGATACCCACGGCCACTTTCCTACCCCAATTTAGGTCCTCAACTGCTGTGGGTGACTCTCACAGCTCAGATGTGGGCTCATGAAAGAGCCGGAGAGTTCCAACCCCCATCCAGCCTCAGCAGCAAGCCACGGCCCCTGCTGGGGCCAGCTCTAAGTTTCTGGGCAGTTCTGCCTGTGTAGCGAAAGGTATAGGGGTAGATAATTCCTGATTCCCCTTCTAGCACTGACATTCTAGAGAAAGGCCAGCAAGCTTTCTCTAAAGGGCTAGATAGTAAATATTTTACATTTTACAGGTCACAAAGTTTTTATTGTGACTATTTAACTCTGTGTTGTACACGAAAGCAGCATAGCCAATATGCAAAAAAAAAAAAAACCAAGCCTGTCTGGGCTCCAATAAAACCATTTACAAAAACACGTGCTTTGGTTCCAGGTCTGTAGTTTGCTGACTCCCATGCTATTTAATAAATGTGATGATATTGCCCGGGGTTACTGATTTTCACTCAGAGAGTGGACATTGAGTGGTAGTTTCCTGACGTGCTTTTCCCCTGCCCTCCTGACCAGCAGTACCCAGCTTTTCTTTTGGGTCACTGCTCCTTCTCCATTGTCTCCCATGTGGTTTGGGTGTGATGACCTTAAACTGGACCAGGGTGGGCCCTGAGGGGACCTGGTGAGTCAGCATAACCCATCACCTGACCCACAGTGATTCATTGGCATGGGGGTGGGGGACGTGAGGGGAAGCCATAATCCAGTGTGAGTCAATGAGTTGCAAGATGTTTGCTGGGAGCTTTTCTAGAGATACTTTCTCTTCTGCAGAAACATCCCAGAGAGAAGCTGTGTGTTCAGACTGTGTTCTAGTAAGTATTGTGGTAGGGAAGGACAGTGATGGCCAGGAGTGAAAACTGATCTGGGAACAGAGCCAAGAAACTCAAAGAGAAACTGAGCCAGAGCCCTGCTAACAATGGGAACCCCTGGATCAAACCATGCCTGAAGCCAGCATGTCTCTCTAAACTTTTTTTTTTTAAATTACACCCGCAAAGGGATACTAGCAACAACCTCCTCTCACTTTTTCTTTTCTTTTTGTAGAGATGGGGTCTCACTGTGTTGCCCAGGCTGGTCTAGAACTTCTGGCCTCAAATGATCCTCCCGAGTCAGCCTCCCAGAGTGCTGGATTACAGGTGTGAATCATCACACCTAGCCTTTTAACTTTTCAATTATTAAGCCACTATGTTGTTATGTTACCTAAGACTAACCTAAGTGTTTTGTCATTTATAATAAATAGGATCCTGACTGATGGAATTAGGGAACTCAGAAAAAGAGGGACCCACCACGACTACCACTGGAAGGTCCCAAAGCAATGAATCTGCAGGGGTAGACACTCAGGCGTGTGGATAGGGATGGCCAGGAAATCTCAGGAGGAAACTTGAGGGCCAGGGATTGATCTCAAAGGGGTTCAAAGTATGCCACCCCAAGCCATGCCACACTGGCATGAGGATTATTTTGAGCTTAAGGCAACTGAGAAAAAGACACAGGACAAGCTCTCTAGCCACCACCCATCTACCTAAACATAGAACATAAATTCCCCTGTTAAACATGCCCCCCCAAACCCTTCTCATACCAGTGTAACTGGTCCCCTCATTGAACAAATTTCAATGACCCCTAGATAATCCTCCCCCTTAACTAACTTACTTGACCTTTGAGTTGTTGCCCAGAAATGGTAGATCTTCTGCAAGACAAAGGAGCTGAGATTCTGAAGGCCCCTGGGCAGTCTCCTGATACTGAGACTCACCACCCCCACCACCTGCCCCAATGCATGCAGCCCCCCGTTAGTTACACACGCCCTGCCCCACGGCATGTGGCCCTCCTTTAAAGTTCATGATCTCCGTTACAGAGATAGACTTGAGGGAGCTTCTCCTGTTCTTCTGGCAAGACGTCGGTCATATTAAACAATTGCTTTCTTTCTTGGCAGTCCTTGTTGTCTCAATAGTTGGATCTTGGTGTGATGAGCAACTGGACCTATACCAGAACCCCCTTGTAGTTTCAACACCACCAGGAAGGGGATAAAAACTTCATCACCGGAGAGGACTTGGCACCAAGAAAGAGTCTACACCGACAAACCTTGCTAACCAGCTCGGGTCTACTACTGGTTTCCCCACGTATCTGCCTCCCTTAGAAGCTTGAAGTCCTTTCCCTTTGTCTTGCCGCTTCTCTACAAAATTATTGCTCTTTTCCAAAATGCAATGTGAGTCCATGTTCTAAGCACCCCTTTGAGGTGTGCAGCACTGAGCTTCTCCCGTGTGCATGCAGGAAGCCTGCATTAGGGAACTTGTTTGTTTTTCTCTTGCTAAACTGTCTTTTGTCAGTTTAATTTGCAGGGCCCCAGTTAGTAAACCTGAATGTGTAGAAGAAAGATTTCTTTTTTCCCCTCTCCCACAATCTGTTATTCCCCAACCCAGACCTCCTTGGGGGCTGGATGCTCCAGGATCCACCTTTGGCTGAGAGATGAATAGACAGAGGCCAAGGTTACAAGGGTAGTTTTGCTACCAGGTGGGAAACAAAGCAGCCCTCTGGGGCAAGGAGAGTAGGGAGCTGTTCTGCCTCCCCCCATCCCTCTTACACCCAAGGTGAAAGCAGAGAGCAGGGCTGTCACCTCGGGAAGCAGAATAAACCCTGAGATGCTCTGGCTTGATCAGGTGAGTCACAGGTCAAACACGTCTATTCCAACACCTTGCCAAGACTCAGGGGATGCCCAATCTCTACCCCTCTACCCCAGCTCAAAAGGCCCAGTTCCCCAACACTTTTGCTCAGTTTTGCCTCCCAAAATGCCATGCAAATTGCCAAGCAGAAGCTTGTGACAGGTCCCGTTGAGTTAACTGCGGCCTGCTGCAGAACTGAGAGGAGCCAGGAACACGGCTGTCTCAATCAAAAGGATAAAGGCGCAGCAGCCAATTAGGCCCTGCCATATTCGACTAAGTATGCCAGATTAATCACAATTATTAATTACAGGGTGCAGAGAGCAGCGATGTAATTATCGACACCTTCCCTTTGTGGGAGCCGGCTTGGGGTGATGGAAATCTGAGAATGCAATCAAAGATAACCAAGCTCATCTTCCTAGCTGGGGGCGGGGGGTTGGAATGATTTAGGCTGGGAAGACGGGATCACAGGGCCATTCGCAGCAGATTTGTAAGCGGAAGCACCAAGCCAGTGCTGCCAACTGGCCTGCCCCTGCAGGTGGTCCAAATTGTGGCTTGGGCTCTGCACAGTGAAGATGTCAGTGGTCAAGGAAGGGACTTGGCTGTTGTCCTAGCTCTCCCTGATGTACCAAGTGAGTCTGGGCTAGTCACTTTTTCTGAGACTCAGACCCTTATCTGTTAATGTGGGATTGTTCTGGAAGCAGTGTTTCTCAGATGGGGCACTATTGGCACTTGGGGCTGATCCTGTGTACTTCCACACGCTACAGGAACCATACCTGCCACGGGGGCATATTTACTGGGAATCCCTCCTGCCACCTTTTCCTACCTCAGTGGTCTCAATCACCATGACAACCCAGAAGCACATACCTATATTTTAACATGTCCTCCAGGGAGACAATATCACCCCTGGCTGAGAACCGCCATTGGTAGGTAGCCTTTCTGGAGAGCTGTGTGGCCTGTCTTAGCTCAGGGTCCTCATCTGAGAAATGAGGATTATAATGTACCTTCCTCATTGAGCTATGATGATTAAATGAGGTATCACTTATCACATTGAAGTAGGCATAATAATTTTTACCCCTTTTGACATATGGGCCAAGGGTTTATTATCTGATTCCAACACTACAAAATAAACATTATTATCTCTGTTTTACAGGTGGGGAAACTGAGAATCTGAGAGGTTAAATAACTTGCTGGATGTCAACAATGGGTCACTGTAACAATGGGTCACTGTGACTTCTCAGCCTGGCCACTTACTATTTGTAGGGGACATGACACGAACAGGTACTCACTGACATTTGGCATAGGTTGTCCGTGCTGTGGGCAGGGAACGGGCAATGACCTTGGGCTTCCAGGGAAAGCAGGCTGGAGGTCTGGGCAGCATCTTTGGAGAACGCCAGGTTGCATGCTTCTGCACTCTGTAAATCCAGACTTGGGATCAAGGAGGGTGTCTCCCTGCCAGCTTCATTAAGATTGTGCTAAGGAGCAGGAAATGAGTGGCTGGGCTCCAGGGACCCAGCCTGCCAGCACAAAGCTGGGGAAGGCAGGGAGTGTTGTCCGTGAGCTGCACCCGGGGGTGGCTGCAGGAAGGGCACAGGCAGGAAGCTTCTTCCATTTTGCTTGGGGCCAGCAGAGCTCCATGTCCTGGGCAGAGGAAGGTGAGACAGGGGACAATGTCCTCACATGCAGATGTTCAGATACCCATCAGAGTATGACAGAAGCCAAAGAAAGTTCAGGGAGACCCCTGGGATGGGCACAGGCCTGTCCCTACAAACTCCCATTCCTCCTGGTGGCCTCTGAGGCTCTGTGTGATCTCTATTGTGCCCACCCCAGCGTCTCTGGCCTCACCTTTGTGCCTCCTCACTCACTAGGTGCAGACACACTGCCCTGTCTGTGCCCCTCCCCCAGGCAAGGCCTCCACGCCTGTGGTCAGCTCTGTCTGGAATGTTTTACCCCAGACCTTCCTTCCCAGGGCTGCCCCCTTGTCATCATCTGTCTCTCAGCTCAGAAGCCTCTGCCCAGAGAGGGTTCCCAAACCACTGCAGCTGAAACAGCCACAGGCACCCCACCCTGCCATGCAATTCACTGCTTCCATTTGCTTCTCAACACTTACTGTAGCTTAAAGTTGTTTGTTGTTTATCAACACCTCCCATAACTAGATTGTAAACTTCATGAGATCAGGCATCTTGTCTGTCTTTTCAATATAATATTCTGAGCCTAGAATAGTGCCTGGCACTTAATAAGTCCTCAGCAAATAGCAAATAAATCAACAAAGGATGGGAACGCAGCATCTAACCACAGGGAATCTTCAGTCTGTGGGGTGGAGACATAACCTTTCTTAGTCTGTGTTCTGCTGCTGTAATAGACTATCTGCCACTAGGTCATTTATAATAAACAGAAATGTGTTTGGCTCATGATTCTGGAGGCTGGGAAGTCCAAGAGTGAGGGGCCACATCTGGTGAGGACCTTCTTGCCGCATCATCACGTGGTGGGACAGCAAAGAGAGAGGGAGGGTAGCAAGAGAAGGTGTAATGTGCTTTTATAACAAATCTACTCTCAAGTTAACAACATTAGTCCATTCGTGAGAGCAGAGCCTATGTGATCTAATCACCTCTTAAAGGTCCACCTCTGAACACTGTTGCATTGGGGATTAAGTTTCCAACACAATTTTTTTGGGAGAAAAAATTTAATTCATAGCAAAATTCATGTCTTTCTTACATGCAAAATATATTTGTTTTCGAGACTTCAAGGGGGTTTCAGCCTAGGTCTTTCTACTTGCTGCACAAAGAGCCGATTATTGAGACAAGAAGGATTACCAAAGAAGAAAGGCATTTTTAAATACTAAGTGCATTTGTTGGGAGAATGGGGAATCAGCCATCTGATCTCCCCAGTTAATGGAGAGCATGGGCTTTTAAACAAGGGGCTACATGTATTGGGGCAGGTGGTGGGAGTGGGGAGTCTTGGTGTCAGAAATTCTGCCCAGGGACCTTCAGAATCTCAGCTCCTTTGCTTTGTAGAAACTCTGTCATTTCTGGGAGACAACTCCAAAGGTCAAGTAGTTAAAAGTTACAGGGTTCTGGTCACCAAACCCTAGAGAATCTAAAATGTGAGAGGGTGAGGATTATGAAAACCATATAGGGGGTGGTTAAAATTTGTTCACAGAACTGCTTACACATTCATTCCATCCCAATAACCTAACTTGTTCCAGCAGCGACTCAAAAGTCCAAAGTCTCGCCTAAATTAGATATGGGTGAGATCAAGGCACGCTTTATCCTGGGGCAAGTTTTTTTCAGCTGTCAGTCTGTGAAACTAAGCAAGTTATCTATTTGCAAAATACAATGGTGAGACAGGCATAGGACTGATATCCCCATTCCAAAAGGCAGAGGCAGGCAAGAAGACAGGGGTCTCTGTGGTCTTGGGTACCACCCCACTACCATGGCTCCAACAGGCATTACCCTAGCGGGGGCTGTCTACAGTAGCTCTGCCCCCGGAAACTAGTCTCTGCCTGGGCCCCAGGCTGTCTGTGACATTCTTTGAAATCCAGATGGAGGCCACCATGGCCCCACAACTCTTGCATTCTGCACGCCTGTGGAGTCAACACCATGTGGACATTGCCAAGGTTACGGAGCGGTGGGTGGATACACACCTGGGCCACTTAAGCCACAGCTGGAATGGGCAAGAGGCACTACACCAAAATCTGGGGAGCAGTCCCAAAGCAGTTCAGGACAGCAAATGCTGGGGTCTCTTGGGTGCCTCTCTGGAAACTTTGCCCTTAAGGTCCTGCTCTGGGCCTGTTGTGGGAGGGGAAGACTCAAGGACCTATGAAATGCCTTTGGGGTCTTTCTACCATTGTCTTAATGAGCAGCACCTGGCTGCCCTCCTACTCATGGTAATCTCTTTAGCAAATGACCACATGTCCCCACCTGTGGTTTCTTCTCCTAAAGACACATTTTCCCTCTTTAAGCTGTAGATTTTGTAAATTTTTTTGTTCTACTTCCTCTTTAATTATAAATTCTGTCTTTAAATCATTTTGCTCCTCTTACATCTTACTATATGTGATTAAATATAGCCATGCAACTCCTTCAATATTTTGCTTAGAAATGTCTTTTGCCAAGTTATCCTAGTTCCTTTGCTATAAAATTCTGCCTCCCATAAAGCCCTTGGGTGTGGGTACAATTCAGCCAGGTTCTTTGCCACCTTGGAACAAGGATGATCCTGCCTTTAGTTTCCAGTAGGATATTCCTCATTTCCTCTAGACTTCGTCAGAATGGCCTTTACTGTCCATAGTTCTACCAACACTCTGATCACAGCCACTTCGGTAATCTCTAAGAAGATTGAGACTTTCCCTACGGTTCTTGTCTTCTAAGCCCTCCCCAAAATCACCCTTCACGCTCCACTAGGGCTCTGCAGGCTTTTCCCAGCCTGCTCCTTCAAGTTCTTCCAGCCTCTACCCGTTACCCAGTTGAAAAGCTGCTTTCACATTTCCAGATATTTGTTACAGCAAAAGCCTCATTCGTAAGTACTGATATTTTGTCTTAGTCTGTTTTCTGTTCCTATATTAGAATGCCCGAGATGGAGAAATGTATTTGGCCACAGCCCCCAGAGGCAGAGAAGGCCAAGAACACGGGGCCGTATGTGATGAGAGGCTTCCTGTGGAACCATCTCAGGGCAGAAAGGAAAAGAGAGGGAGCGAGAGAGTGCCACACTCACTTCTGTGACAAACCTACTGCCCTGATAACAACATTAAACCATTCGTGACAGCATAGTGCCCATGACCTAATCACCTCTCCCTACCTCTTAACATTGTTGCATTGAGAACTGTTTCCAACACATGCTTTGTGGGGATACATGCAAACTATAGCATAGCCCCTGTACTCTGGGAGCCCAGTCTGAGAGGAACAAACAGTTGCTTCTCCTGCGGTGGCAGCTTAGCGGCAGGGACAAAATGATAAGCCCGCAGGAAGCATGGCTGAGGAGCAAGAAAGAAGCGTGTGGGGCTCAGTCACGGAAGATTTCCCATCAGAAGCTGCCTCTGAAAACTGGTGGCCCCACCTCTCAGACTCATCACAGGGGTCTCCGCCTAGAGGCCCAACTCTTTCCCTGTAAAGCAAAGCTAATCAAAGTGGGCATGATCAGATGTGGGTGGTGAGTATGTTCAGTGACAAACCCCATAGATCTCCCTCCACAGGTCCAGACACACCTACCGGACCACTCCCTTGTGCAATATATAGGCTTGTCCATCTCTTGATTGGAGAAAATTATGCTCACAAGACGTTTTCCCTTCTGTTTGTAAGGCTTCCTCTCTTGCTGCCCTCTCAGGTTCTTTCTTCCCATCCTTTCCATCCATATTCCTCTTTATAGAATCTAAGGTTGGTCACTGCAATATATAACTTACAGTGCAATCCAGAAGTGGCACCTACCTGGAGTTGTGCAGTGTACAACTTGTGCTGCTGTGTGTAGCATCCCTGATAGATTCCCAGAGACTCAGGGCTGAAAGAGATCTCAGAAAGTCTAGAACATAGTCTCTCAAAAATGAAGAAATTGAGGCTCCAGGTTGAGACAAGATTTTTCCAAGGTCATGCAGCTGTGACTTAATGACATGGCAGGAATGTGAACCCGCAGCCCTTAGCTCTCGTCTAAGGCTCCGTCTAAATACTCCCTTTCTTCCCCCTGCAACATTCTCTGTGGTCTCTGCCCTGGCTTTGTGCTCATATTCAGTACATGCCATGCTTTGGGGTCTCCCTAATTAAGCCCCACAACCACGCTGTGTCACCGATCATGTGGCACCCCCCAGAGTGGGGACCTTCTGAGGGCCAGGGCCCTAATCTGTACCAGAGTTAGCAATGGGGTCAAGGGCAATGACAGGGAAGTGGGGAAGACCCCTATGCTTCCTGGCAGGGCAAAAAGCACAGCTGTCAGACGCGCTTGAGTAGAAGCTGCAGCTCTACCCCACACCATGGGCATGACCTTGGGCAGTTTATTCAACCTCTCTGGGTTTTAGATTTTTCAACTACAAAAGGGGATGAAAAATAACCATCATTCTCCCTCATTGTGCCCTCTAATCTAGTGAGGATTGAATAAGGTGATTTATGTCAAGGGCCCAGCATGGCACCAGGCACACAGGCACACGCCGTGGCTGTCTCTGCCCCTCTAAGATACTCCTTCCTCCCCAAAGACTTCCTCAGCCTGTGTGCTGCATGCGCATTATGGCTCTTCCCCGTGGAAGGCCTTTTAAGGCAGGAACTGTTACTGGGAGGAGATAAAATCCTTGGCACAGCTAAGCCATTACCAGAGATGTTTAACCAGCCGGCGTTCGCAGCCGGGAGGACACGCATGGAAGCATTTTATCTTCCTCCCACAAAAAGAGAGCAGGAGCCCCGCGCCAGGCTGAGATGAAGGCTTGATTTTTTTTAAGTAGACATTTAGCATTCTACTGATGCTTTGCTAACTCCCAGTCAAATCACCGCATCAAGGAAAGAAAAACTCCATTTTCTGCTAAGATGTTGAAATGGCCCTTTCCAATTAGGCAGTGGGCTCTGGGCGGGAGGGGCCCAGGCAGGCAGCCCCACGCCATCTGTGCTCATGTGTGCATGTGGAGATCTGTGAGCCCAGGGTGCCACACAAGTAGCCACTCTGAGCAGACCCTGCACGTCCCAAGCTGGGGGAGAGACCTCCAAGTGACATCCTGCCCTCTGTGTTTCATACCAGGTTGTCCCAGGATGCCCCAGGAAAGTATGTGAGACCTGTTAATTACTAGTCAGTTACATGCTTTACATGTATATTGGTCGGTCTGATTATCTACCTTGAATTAGCAGAGGCAAGACTCTCATAGAATCGCCCTCAAGATGTATGTGCAGTCGCCACCATCTACCTGGAACCTCCATGCCCTAGTCACTGTTCAAACTGCTTTGCATGTACTAATTCGTTTACTCCTCATGTAACTGCGGTGGTTTAAAGAATGACCACAAATTCTTTCTACTTCTCCCATGGACAGGTGGGGTCTAAGTCCTCTCACCTTGAATCCAGGCAGCTCCCGGTCTGCTTCGGCCAGTAGGCTGTGGTAGGAGTGATATTTTGCCAGTTTCTGGACCAGGCCTTAAAAGACTGGCAGCTTCCATCTCCTGGATGCTCCCTTTGGGAGCTGGGATACCTCGTAAGAAGCCTGAGTAGCCCGAGACTGCCAGGCCGGAGAGAGAGGTTGTGTGTGACCTCTCTGGTCAATAGCCCAGCCGAACCAGCCTTTCATCCAGCCCAGCTGAGGTGTCAGACAAGTGAGTGAAGCCATCTGGAGCCCTCCCGGGCAGCTGAACACCACTGAGTGACCTGACACCACGTGAAACAGAAGCACCAAGATAGCCCAGCCCAGCCCAAGTGACTGAGCCATGACATTGTGAGATACAATGAAATGGCTGGAGTCATGCAACAGCAGGTAAGTAGGCACGATGGGGCACCATTTTACAGATGGGAAGGCAGAGACACAGAGAAGTTAAGTAGTTTGCCCAAGATCCCACAGCCATTAGGGATACAGCCAGGATTCCAAACTCAGATAGCCTGGCCCCAAAGCCCGTGCTCTCTCCTCCTCCTCTGAACCTGGCGCTGATCCCTCTCCCAGCTGTTCTGACACCTCTTGAACTTACCTACTAGTAAACCTTCTCCCCTCCTAGATGCAAAGGCTGCTGGAAGGCAGGTATCAACTCCTGGTCATCCTTATAGCCCGTTCCTGGCAAAGAAAAATGTTCAATATTTGCTAAAAGAGTGAGTGGAGTAGGGTTGGTAGGAGGAGAGAGGGAGAGATGGATGGACTTGGGTGAGATAGAGCCTGAACAACGTGGAGGGGCGCCGAGTGTCTGGAATACAGGTTTATCCGAGGTTCCATGTGAGGACAGGCATGCTGGTGAGAAGAGCCGCACACCATGCCCAGGGCAAAGGCGCCCTTTGTAACACTGTGGCTCCTCACCAAGTGCCCTCTCTTCTCCAGGCCTTCGTGAACAGTCACTATTTGAGAGTAGGAGGTGATTTTGAAAAACACTTCTTTTTCAGTATTATATGTTGCCTTCATTCTTTTTAAATCACAATCTTAACAAGCACCAAAAAAAGAGCTACCAGGAAACAGACATGACGGAAACTTGTCTAGTCACTAGCTGAACACTGATTTTTACCTTGGAATGTCCCGGCAGCCCAGGCAAAAAGGAAAATGTGTTGTACTTACGAGTTCTGACTGGGGGGAGGCTGGTAGGTCTCTTAGAGCCAGAACCAGCAACCCCCAATAACCGTATGTGCAAAAGGGTTGCCTCCAACTTCAGACAGGAAGCCCCTCCACACTCAGGCTCCAGACATGTGCACCCACGTTTTCACCACTGGTCCACCTTGGATACAATGGTGCCTGTTCCCATCATTCCCCTGTGCTTCTCAAACAGCCATTGACTGAGCTCACGCATCTTTCAAACATGAGTCTTCAGTCTTGAAGATCTTGCATTTCTTGCAAGAGGAGTCAGTAACCCTTCAGATCTTTCAAACCTTCTTAGGAAACTAGAGTTCCTGGACTTCTTCTGATAGCACTCTTCAAGTTCTAGGCAAACAAAAGGATTTTTATCACCTTGTCTAAGATGAATGTCTAGGAAGAATGATCATTCCCAACCTCTGTGGAAATTTCCACTGGGCCCATTCTGTTTTCTGTAACGCAATACACAGAGCTACGTTAAACTTACAGGATGCGATTCCTAAGATGCCAATGGGTAGGTTGTACAGCTTGTGGTAGCAGATAAAAGGAGGCAAACAATCTTCTTATCTGGAGAGATGAAACTTCTCCTGCAAAAAGGGTAGTCTCTGCTGAGAGTTTAGAAAGAGCAAGTTGTCATTCTGAGAGGGACTTATGGCACTGATGCTCTTATAAATTACGTTGGATAATGTAACAGGCAACCCAGAGATGTTCGCTGTCTTATTAACCCTATGAGAGTGACCAGGACAGCAGATTCTGAGCAGCACTGGAGAGAATGATGGGACATCCATGCATGGCCATCACCCACACTTCCCACCTCCCACCTTGCTCTGTCACCTGGTCTTGCTCAAAGCAGAGCTGGGGGAAATGCTTAATCCTAGGCCAGGTTCATCTGGCCAGGCCTCCTCTGGACCACCTTCCTGCCTCCTCCCTGAATACATGCACACACACACATACACACACACACACACACACACACACACACTCAATTTCATCAGCCTCTATGCTCAGAGAAGTAGTTCATTTTACTACCACGCTGAGTAAAATGTGAACCACTGAGCGAAGAACCATCAGACACAGACTGAAAATGAATTATTTGGAAAGCTGTCATTTTGAAGCATCCAAAGGCTGGCTTCTCCAGGGTTGGTGATGATGTGAGAGACGACAGCCAAATTGGGCCACCCGCCCTTCCCTGAATGCATCCCCTTCCCTCCCACCTTTGCGATTGCTGTTCCCTCCACCTGGCATTCCCTCCTCTGACCTCATCTCTTCCTGGAACAATGCCGTCTACCCTTCAGGGCCTGGGCATGCCTCGTCTCCCTGTCCCAGCATAAACTCTCCTAGGATAGGGCCCTCATCCCTCCTCTCAAAGATTTGTGGTTCACAGCGCACACTCTGAAGCCAGTGGCCTGAGCTCAACGTCAGACTGGCCCTTACCAGCTGTGCAACTTCGGACGAGTTACTAAATTTCTCTGTTGTTCAGATCCCCCTTCTATGAGATGAGGATGATAACCGTGTCTACCTGACAGCGTTGTTAGGAGAAAGTTAAAAAGCAGTGGAAGTTCATTGTTATTATCATCATCCCTCCTGGGCTGCAAGTACAGGGCCAGGCGCTTGAAGGAGCTCAGACCGGCTCCTGAACTGAACTGTGGGCATGAGGACTCGGCTGCAGGCCACCGGGGCAGTGGAGGCACAGAGACAATAATGCAGGAGGGGCAGCTCCAGGAGAAAGATGGGGACCCAGGAGCAGGGTGGAGCTGGGAGCCCCGGCCAGCACACCCTGACTGCCTCTACTTAGTCCTGAGACTTTCCTCAGCACCAACTGCCGAGACCACAGTTAGTCGTAGGACCTGCCAGAACTGAGCGCCTAGTGAAGTTCCTAGAACACATTAACTGCTCAACAAACAGGTTTCTAAGCCGAAGTCAGAGGAGTTTCTCCAATGCTCTCCCTCCCATTCTCTCCTTCCTCCCCCAAAGGCCCACCCCTTCTACCTATGAGGTCTCCTTGTCAGCTACTGGAAGCTCTGATACAACTACTAGGGTCAAGCTTTGTCTGCCAAGGTTTAATATGTTTCTTTCAGGTCACGTACAATCGCAAGCATCTTCGATTCCTAGCGTAATACGTGGAGCAAGGACGTGCTCAGTAAATAAGTGTTGCATGAATAAGTGAATGATGCATGCGTCTGCAGCTGAGAGGACGGAAGGAATGCTGCATTGACGGTGGGATTTCAGACAGCCGATGACAAAGGGGCAGGGGAGAGGGTGTGCTGGAGCCTCGGCCCCGGGGAGCACAAGAGTGGGAGGCCAGAAGCCTCCCTTCCCGGTCACAGCCTTGAGGCAAGGTGTCTGCCCCAGCATTGAGCAATGTGTTGCGAGGAGGGGCAGAGGGAGCAGTTCATTTTCCCAGTGCCTGCTCTAATCTCCTTGTCACGTTAGAGGGGTGCTCTTGCCCGGCAAGGAGGGGAGGCCGTGGGGGTGCCCATCTGCTGGGGCAGGGAGCTGAGCTCTGCAGGTCACCTTCGAGAAAATGAGATGTTGGCTGGAGGGAAGGAATTAATAAAAGGAAGGAGACCCTGCTGACCCGGCATCATTCTTGGTAAATCTCAGATTTGGGAAGTTTTTTCACCCCTCCCTCTTCTTCCCAGAGCTGGAGGTCAGGTGTGGAGGGGTGGCCGTGTATGCACGCTGTGAGGCGGGGGCAAAGGGTTCTAATCACCCAGCTCCCTGATCCTCTGCATGTTACTTGCTCATAAAGGGGAGATCCTGGGTGCTTCCCAGACACCTTACTCTGGAGAGGCCCAGAGGTGAGTTGAGGAGGATCCAGGCCTTCCTAGAACCTTAGACACCAGCAGCTGGGTGGACCCTTGATACTTGCAAAGTTTCCCACTCTTTCCCAATGCTGAGAATCAGCCACGATCATTGCTAAAGAGCACAAACTCTGGGCCAGAGGTTCTCTTACTTCAGCATGCATCAGGATTTTTAAGAGGGCTCGTTGAGACAAACCTCTGGCCCTGCCCCCTGGGCTTAGGATTCAATAGGTCCAGCATGGGCCTGAGAGTTTGCGTGTACAACACATCCCCACAAACCCCAGGTGCCGCTGCTGCTCCTGGGACCATGTTGGGAACCACCACCCTGGGAACCAGCATCTGCACGGGAGGGGCCAGGAGCTGTGTGTTTCACAACTTCCCAGGTGGTTCTTAGCATCAGGACGGTTTAGGAGCCACGAAAATGTGAGGGCTGCCTGCAGCAGAAGCACCCGGTCCCTTATTAAAATTTGGATTCCCAGGCCTCGCCTTGGCTCTTAGGACTTAGAGCATCTGGTGGGTTGACCCAGAAGTCGGCATCTAACTAGTTCTCCAGGGAGTTCTAAGCTAGTTTGAGAGTTGTGACCCTCTACAGCCCCCTGTATTGAAAGGGAGTGAGCTGAAGCCCAGAGAGGTGACCTCACTGGCAGAGGCCTCACTACCGATTGGCGACCACGCTGAACCCCACAACGGGAAGAATAATCCAAGATCAGGGTGAGCTCTGGCTGCTCTGAGAGTCCCCAAGCCTGGCACGCAGGTTGAGCAGAGGCCTCTGGGCCCTGGAGTTCCCTCTTCCAGTACAGGAGCTGTCCCTTATGTGGCAGGGCCTTTGCACACCTGTGGGACGCCCTTTCCTCCTCCTGAGTGTTTCACGACTCAGCTCTCGCACTCTCCCACCACGAAACTCCTGCGACTGCTGGCAGGCAGGCACACTCTCCTCAGGACATGCTCTGACCTTGCCCGTTCATCCACCACTGCTCTCACTGCTGTGACAAGGACGAGCTTACGAAGGACAGACAGCCATCCCCAGCTTCCGAGGGGGTTTGCCCTGCTCATCGATTTACCTGTTGCACTGGTCTCGGGTGACAGGTGAGGGAAGAACACTGGGACAGGTGCAGTCCCTAGAACCCTCATTGAGGCAGGCTGTGGAGAACCCATGGGGCTGGGCTTCCAGCCAGATACCTACAGAAAGCATGTTCTAGAAGGAAGAGGAGGGTAAAGAAGATTCTTGAGTTTTGCTCTGTGCTGTGAAATCTAATTCCTGCTTCACTCTTTCCCTCTAGAGAGCCTTTAGCAACACTGCCCATTATTTCCAAAAGCTTTTAGGTTTTCTGTTGTTTTCATTTTGACGCTGTGCTAACATGTGCCTCAGGTGGCACCAAGAAGGCCCATTTTCACTGAGTCTCAGTGCCCCGTGCTGCCATTGCATTAGTTAGTTATTGCCGTGTAACAAAGCATTCAGTCTCAGTGGCTTAAAACAATAACAGGGCCAGGCTTTTGGGTGCAGCGTAGCTGGGTCGTTCCAGCTCGGGAATCTCTCACAAGGTTCAGCGAAGATGTCGGTCAGGGCTGCGGTCATGGTCATCTGCAGGTCTGATCGGGGATTGAGGGTCCCCTTCCAAGCTGGCCCCCACATGGCCGGCAAGTGGATGTTGGTTGTTGAGGGATGCTACCATCCCCCTCACGTCACCTTCTCCCAAGGCAGCATGAGTGTCCTCACAACATGCGGCCAGCTTCCCCCAGTGTGAGCAATTCAAGAGAGAGGCAGATGGAAGCAGTGATGGCTCTGTGATCCCCCAGCTCTGGAAGTCACACACCATCCTGCCCACCACATTCTCTTGACTAGGAAAACAACTCACTAAGTCCAGCCCACATGCAAGGGAATCAGGCTGCACCTTTTGCAGGGGAGAATGTTAACTATTGTGTAGACAGATTTGAAACCACCGCAGTCACAAAGTGTGTGTCTGGTCTTGGGAAACTGGGTACATCGCCCTGAAGGGAGAACCCCCACTCATTCTCTCCTCTCTGGTCCTCATGCCTAGGCCACTGTCTGGTATGCAGTAGATGCTTAATGAACGTGTACTGAGCTGGACTGACAGCCTGTCTGTACCAAATGCCTTGGTGGAGCTGAGAGGGGACAGGAGATGGCAGCCCCTGCCCTGGGAGTAGTGCGGTCCTTGGGCACCTCGGCTCCACATTCCTGCCCTTGGGCTCTGGCCTCTCTGGAGCACATGCAGCCACTTCACTGGCCTGGGCCTCTGACCACAGTGTCCCCCGCCCTGGGCATGCCCTGGCTCCCCCACTCCTGCCTTCTCCTCCTCAACGTGTGACCATCAGCCCTTCAGGCCTCTGCCCGGCCTTGCCTGGCTCTCGTCTCCAAAGGCTGGGCAGGCAGCACTTCCACTTGGAGTTTGCTTCCAGCTCGGGTTCCTCTAGCAGGAGATGATTTTGTCACACTGTAACATGGTAGGGGCATGTCACAGGGGCGGGCACAACTCCGTCCTACTCTGCCACGACATGAATATTAATCAACCCCGCAGTCTTCACGTGCCCATGTCAGCCCCCAAGACTTTGCTCGTGTTTCCCCGCCCAGGTGCCCTTCCCTCTCCTGCCCGCCCTGTCGGTCCCCACACACGGAAGAGGGCAGCACGGGGGAACGGATCAGGCCTTAGCATCAAAAGGCACAGACGAGAGGCAACTTGGGCTACTGAGTCCCACAACCGTCTTGGGTCTCAATTTTTCTTTGATAAAATGGGGACATTATATCACCTCAGGGGCATATTTCAAGGCTCAAATGAGCAGATATATGGGAGAGCACTTCCGATAAAGTATAATACACTTCCTGGATGCAAGAAATCCTTATTTTTGTTTCCCATCCTCCTGAGTCCAGCTCAAGTTCTAACACTCCCGGAAGTTCTAACACTTCCTCTCTCCATGTTGAGGAACCTTTTTCACAATGCATCTCTGTATTTAATCTGGGAACCCTCAAAAATTTTTTTCTACCGATGCTAGATCAGTTTCTGGCACTAGAGTGACAGTCTGGTGGGATGTGCCTATGTCCCCTCCATAGCAACGGAACAGTGCTGGGTCCCTGGGGTGCTTACAGCACCTGAGCGACAGACCACAGGCCAGGGCTGCTGACCTTGGGAGCTGCAAACGGAATGCCCTCCATTTGCCACTCTGCCACTGTGATCTGCTGAGCCCCCTTTAGTGGCGACTGTGGGTCCTTGACCTGGAGCCTTTCGGATCTGACAGTTCTGTGTGCTCAGCCTCTGGCTTCTGTCTATTCTGCTTCTAATGGCCACACTTGAAATTCATAGCAAAGACCTTCCTTTGCATTCCTGGCACTGCCCAGTCCACACTTGCAGTTAGCAGGAAGGTGCCTGGGAGTCTATCCCCCTTCCAGCTGCCAGCAGTCCACAGTCAGTGGTCAGTGACCATCCAGTGCAGGAGTCTGAGAGCCCAGCTCCTTTGCCTTGAAAATGCGGAGGTGTCATTTACGCCCAGAACTCCCTGCAGCGTCAGGCTGAGGCCGGGGTGTTGCCTGAACTCATGGCTTACCTGGCTTCCCCATTTTGCTGTCCCTGCTTCCCCAGCCCCTTCCAGCTTCCTAAATACATCGTTTGCACATGAATCATGCCCTTTACATGGCTTGTGAATCACCAGCTCAGGATCTGCTTCCAGGGAACTGGCCTAAGAAAGCACCATCCAGGCGCCCATCAGGACTGAGCAAGGTGGCAATGACGAGCCATGGTGCACCGAGATCCCCAGAAAGGAAAGATAGGGACGAAAACCATGTTTCTGTCCCTCTTTTGGCTGCTTCCTGATCACCACCAACACCACCACTGGGGGGAAAAAAAAGTGATTAATTTTCAGTTTACCTTTTCTTTAACATAACAAACTTCCGCTTTTTGAAGCTTAATTGGATCTATTCTTGGATGTGACAAAAAGTGAGTGGGAAATGAAAGGGGCATATCAAGGAAAAAAACATTCCAAGTGAATAATTTAAGATCACATCCATAATTAATGGCATTTGGCATGCTTCCCCTGGAAGCCTAATCATAGCGTGGAATGTGCTAATTAGAGCAGTTTGGTGCAAATCAGCGAGTGCAGGTGTGCAGAAGCCGCCTCTGTTCTTTTCAGCACCGGTGGCAGCGGCGGCTCAGCGGCTCTCAGGGTGGGCGGGGCTCGAATCGATGACGGGGCTCCACTGTGCAGCACCTGATGGTGTGAAATGAATTTCTCTTCTTCTGAAGAGGTGGACACGCATGTGTGTGTTTGATCGTGGACGCAGCAGGCTGGAGCTGGAGAAACACTGTAGGTGAGTTCTTCCCCCCTACGCCAGGGGAAACGTAAGAGAATCAAACAGGACCAGGGCTGGGAGAGAGGAAGTTGAGAGGAGCTAACTACCTCCGCCGGCACCTGCACCCGACACGCAGTGGGATGCGCAAGGTGACCTGTCATAGAGCCAGGTGCTTGTTGGAAAAGGTGAGGCAACAGGGCACCTTCCATTTACTGTTCGTGTCTACGGCTCTCTGCCCCTGGAGGCTGAAACCATGCACTCAGCCCGCGGGCTCCCTTGATGTCCCACTTCTGGTTGGATTTAGCACCTGGGGAGCCCCTGAGGGAGACTGGAAGGTGGGAGTCAGGGGACCTCAGGTTGGTTACTTCTCCCTTTCTGAGGGCTCGCTGTGACCTGCCCGCCCAGAGATAAGCTTCCAGTTCTTGTTGGGCAACCCTCACCCCATAGCCCGATGCCTGATGATCTGAGGTGGAGCTGAGGTGGTGATGCTAGCTCTGGGGAGCGGCTGCAAATACAGATTATTGTTAGCAGAGAGGTTTGACTGCTGGGCTTCAGGCTGAGGGGTGTAACACCCCATCCTTACCACCTGGCCTACAGCTCCGCCCTTGTGGTTCCCAATCCATCCACACCTTTGCAAATAGTCCTGTTATTAAACTATTCTCGACTGATCCTAACTGGAGGGTGACATCTCTAAACAGCTTCATCAGGACGCTGATGGAGGGAGTAAAAGACAACTGTTTTCACAAGAGTGATATTCTTTTTAAATAGTTGGAGCTCTCTCCCTGAAAGACGAACATTTTGGTAAATAGTCTCTTTCTATTGAAGGGAAATCTTTGTACAATGCATCCCTTATTTTACCTACCCTCTTAAAGAGAAGTAAGTACACGTGATTTAAAAACTGCTCCTGGTAACACTTCATAAACATGAACATCATCCCGTGCTGGGCACTGCAGACCTGGGGGATGGCAATGAACTGAATTGTGCCGCTCAGAATGGTGTGTTGAAGCCCTAACCCCCAGTGTGATTGCATTTGGACCTTTAAGGAGGTAATTATGATTAAGTGAGGTCATAAGATGAGATGCTAATCTGAGAGGACTGGTGTCCTAGTAAGAAAAGGAAGAGATAACAGATCTCTCTGTGTGTGCACATGTGTATGTGTGTCTGTGCGTGCATGTGTGCACGGAAAAAGGCCACAGGAGGCTGGAGTGGGAGGGCACTGTCTGCAAACCAGCCCTGCTGGTTTCTGGACTCCCAGCCTCCAGAACTGTAAGAACATAAATGTCTATTGCTTAAGCCACCCAGTCCCTGGTACTGTGTTACAGCAGCCTGAACAGACTAATTCTAGGATCTCAGAACCAGCTGCACAGCAGAAGGTGAGTGGCAGTGAGCAGAGCGAGGCTTCATCTGTATTTACAGCCGCTCCCGATGGCTGGCATCACTGCATTAGCTCCACCCCCTGTCAGATCAGCAGCGGCATTAGATTCTCACAGGAGTGCAAACCCTACTGTCAACTGCACACACCAGGGATCTATGGGAGTCTAATGCCTGCTGATCTGAGGTGGAGCTGAGGCAGTGATGCTGAGGCTCCCCCTTGGGAGCGGCTGCAAATACAGATTATCGTTAGCAGAGAGGTTTGACTGCACCATAAACCATTTCACCTCCTTCCCCATCCATGGAAAAATTATCTTCCATGCCAAAAAGGTTGGGGAACCACTGGACTGACACAGGGACCCAAGAGTACAGAACCGCTTGCCTCTGCCTTAAAATGTTCCAAATGTCTGTGCCCTCCCCACCCTGGTTTTGCAGTTTTGTGGCCTTAGCCCTTCCAGTCAGTGAGCATCTCTTATTGCTGACAGGTTGCTACTTTAGCAGAGCCATCCTTACCTACTTAAATCCTGTTTGTTCTTCACCAGGACTAAAATGGCACGTGAGACCAGAAAAATCGAGTTTGTTAGAATTATGTATAAAGCAAGAGTTCATAAGTTCTAAGTAAAGGTGTGAATTGCTAGTCCCTGAATGGGGCATGGATTTTAATGGATAGACTTCATCATAAGGACTTTGTGAATGCCCAGAAGCCGTCTGTTTTCTTACTCTGGAGTCCTTGTTGTACTTTTGGACAGCTGAGGTTGTCAAATCGGTGGCATAAGGTAAGTGTGGTGACACAGGAATTTCTCTATTTTCTTTTGTGGTCCAAACTGGTTAGAATTCGATGCAACTCAGACCTTACCCCCAGGATCTTCTGATTTGAAATTATTGGAAACTTGACTTCTGGGCCCCTGCGATGTGCCCATGGATAGGAGAGAGGACCGTGGATTCGTTTGTCCCAGTTGGGTCCCCGGGAATCTGGCGATCAGGTCCTGCGTTAGCCACCCCCTGTCCTGCCTGGACGGCACTGCAGCAGCCGGTAGGTGCCGATTTTATTAGGTGCACCCGTGCAATGGTGCACACAGCTCCCCTCCAACCTCCTTGGCTTGTACTGCTCATTGGCAGAGACAGCTAATCGATAGTTGCTCCTCACCAACCCCATAGATATCGATTCAGGGCTCAGGAAGACTTTATAAGGAGTCGTCGGGGGGATTCTTTCAGTTCAAATTGAATTGTGGACCATTAAATCTCTTTAGTAAAAGACTGCACCTCATATCATATGCCAATGCTCCTTCTGAATTTTTAACCAGCATGGACCGCCTCCAGAGAGCATCCTGCTTTTGCTAGAGCCATCTCAGCAGGTCCCAGGCTTTTCTTTCCCCTGGCAGATCTGGTTAATTGTTATGGATTTTCCAGCAGGTAAAAACAGGCTTTGTTTTCCTAGAAAAAGAAAACCAATTCAGGTGATTCTGCCTAGAGACAGGAAGAAGGAGTAGGGGAAGATAGAAGAGGAGAGAGGAGAGTCACACGGGGTGCCTGCCATCCAGGGCAGCTCGGAGGAACCTCTACCAGACACCACATGTGTGCACACACATGAGTCATGACATAAGCACATGGGCACACACATAAACATGCATGTAAATAGGCACACTCAGACATACATGTTCATGTGCACACATGCACACAGTCATGCATGCACACAAACACAAATGCACACATGTGCATGCACAAACACACTTATGCATATGCACACTTCTCTGTGCCACCCATTTTCACTCTTACTGACTCCTTGAGTGTCCATCATTGTTAACTCTGGAAATTACCCAAATTATCTAATTTCTCCTGAATTTGGTGTCCTCATCTATAAAACTGGGGGTAATCATTGTGTAGCAGGGTCACTATAGAATTAGTCTGGGCTGAAAATCCTCTGGCACAAAACAGGTAATGAGACATCTGACCACTGCCTGCAGTCTTTGGTGAAGGCTCCCTAGAATCAGAGCAAGGAAGGGCCTTTAAAGCCCTCAGTTTATCAACGAGGACACCAAGGCCAGAGACAGGACATGCCTTGTCCAAGGTCCCCTGGTGAGTTAGTAACAGGCTGGGACTAGACTCCGGGTCCATTTCTTTCCTTGTTTTCTGTTGTGCTGGCTCCATTAGGGAGGACTGAGAGGCTCCACTGGCCTCATCCCCAACGCCAACAAGATTGTTTTGTTAACAACTCACATTTGTGTGGCATTTTGCCATTCACAGAGCAACAGCTAATTAAAAATTGCAATCCTAAGGGAGGCTGTCCTGGGCCTCTTGTCAGCCCTTGTACCCACGGTGAAGAGAACCGAAGCCAGAAAATAGGTGGCATGTGATACGAAGATGTCACCCTCCAGTCTGACCTTCCCAGCCTGGATGTATGCCCTCAGAGGGCAGGGTCTCAGGGGAACAGTCTCAGGACCCCCTGCCTAGCAACAGCCATTGATGTCAGCGAAGGAAGCCATGCACGGTGGGGCAGGAGCCAGCATCGGCCAGGAACCTGGGACCAGCGTCTGAGGATGCAGACTCAGCAACAGGACTAGAGTCAGAAGCCAAGGTCAGGAACCCACTGGTCAGAGTCAGGGCAAGAATTTCATTCAGTACATACTTGCCAGGCCCTCTCCAAGAACACTTAACAGCGCATGCAGGACATGCAGGCTGGCCTGGTAGGCTCATGGTTGTAACATCTGAGCATCCACTGCATGCCAGTGCTATTATAACGCTTTCCACATATTCACTCATCTAATCTCCAGCATAACTCTGGAGTAAGGTCTGTCATTATACCCATTTTACAAGTGAGGAAACTGAGGCAAAGAGAGCTTAAGTACCTGGCCTAAGGTCTAAGTGGTGGGAGTGGGATTCGAATCCATGTACTTAACAGTGGTGGCCGTATTTTCAGTCCCTGGCAGGCCCGAGTCGAGGCTGGAGCACAAGCAGTTTATTTAGGAGTGAACCCAGGAGACGCAGGACAGGGTGGGGAAGTGGGATGGGGAGGAGAAAAAGCCGATGCCGTGTGCATTAAACAGCAGGTTACCAACTGGAGCTTAATCCCACTGTGAGGATTAGGAGCCAGTGCAGACCATGCACCTTGGTTTTTCGTGCCTCCTGGTGGGGGCGGTTGAGGGAGCCGGAGTGTTCATACACCTGCTTCCATCAGGCGTGGGTCGAGGGCTACTTTTGCTGATAATCCCCAGCTCTTCCAGCCTGCCACAAACAGGAAGAGAAAGCTTCAGAGGACAGAGAAAGCCTCACAACAAGCACACAAGTGAAGAGCAGGCTGCAGGAGGCATTTGGGAGTCAGGGCTGCACACCTGAGGAGGTACAGGTGAGGCACTGATGGTATTCGGGATGGCACCCCACCTCCTGGATGGGAGAAGAGGACAGGGATCCTCACTTCTGCCTCGGAATCAAATCAGGTAGACGCAGAGGGGTGCGTGATTACAGGTCTGACATACCTGCTGTAGCTGGTGAGGTCCCCCTTCCCCTCGTCCCTGGCATGTACATTAGCCCTGCAGCCTCATTCCACTCCCTTCCCCACGTCCTAACACAGAACATGCATCGTCAGGCCTGAGCGTGGGCAATTTAAGTGCAAAGATGAGACAAGGACCCCACCTGACCCAATGGCTTTGCCTGTCTGGCCCCCACACCCGCCCTTAGCTTCGAGCAGCACAACACACACCTGGGAGTTGAATCTTATTTTGTCCCTTCTGCTTCTCCCCTGATGGGGGACTCGAGCACAAGGAACCACCAAGAGGCAAGGTGTGGAGGTGGGAGGAGGAAGAAGGAAAGTCCCACCTGCAAAGGGATGCTTGCCCCGGAGCCTGGGCCCCGACAGCATCCCCGCATGGGGAGCAGGGAGCTAGGGCGATGAATATGCATGCCCTCGTTTGCTTGGCATTGGCGTACCCGGGCTGTTCCGTTGGCCGAGTATTGGAAAATGCCAGTGGAACGTGGAGAAAAGTCAATAGACACGTGTAGAATGAAATCATTACATTGAAAATGATTTGCCCCGAAGGCCTCAGGAAACTGTCGCTTTCAGGGAAAGAAATGTGCCTCCGTGAGCCTGGAAAGGCGGCAGGCGCAGGTCGCCGTGCATATTGGAGTGCTTCCTTGCTTCTTCCTCCCAGCAGCGATCCGTCAGGCCCTGTCATGGGGAGCAGTGTCACCAGGAAGGTGACGTTGGGCCAGCACGGTCACAGTGGCTGGCCACCCAGGGAAAGCTCAGATTTCTTGTTGATCTGACTTTATTATTTTCTTTATTCCAAGCATTCCAGGCAGCACAGAGATTCAAAAGACCGTCTTTGCCCTCATGGAGACCACGGTTTCCGTACCCGTAGGTTGGAAACAGTAGTGCCCCCCAGGATTGTTATAAGGAGTAAAGTCTGTAAAGTACGGGAAACAGCACGATCCCGGCTTCATGTGTCATCTGAACCGCTTTCCATGTCAGTGTGTCCATTGTCTGCCTCCCTCTGGGATGTGAGCTCCACAGGGGAAGGATGCTGGGCTTGCTCCCTGTACAGGTGACAGCACTTGGCAAACTGTAGGTGCTCAGGAAGCAGTGAGTGAGTGAGTGTGTGAATGGTGACAACTCCAGACACATAGTAACTTCTAGATTTGACATACAAGATTTTAACCCCAGATTAAAAGACAGCACCCTGTCCTTTCTCTCAAAACACCCATCCCAATCACATTCACAATACTCTGTATGATCATTTGTTTATTAGCTGTCTCTCTCTATCGGAACAAAAGCCCCGTGCCGGTAGAGTCCTGTCCCCCCCTTCACTGGGATGTCCCCAGAGCTGAGCACTGTCACAAAGTTGGTGGAAAAACTGCTGGAAGGAGGGAGAGGAGGAGGCACCAGGGGAGGTAAGAAGAGAGGGAAGGAGGGAAAGAGCAAATGAATATATAAAGTGTTACTGTGTCCTAGGAAACCACAAAGCACCACTGAGTCCCAGACGGCTCTTGCTGCCGCTGCGATGGAAGGGCAGGGGTCCGCGGCTTGGACTGGGGGTTGGGGCTGGGGGCTGCTCTGTAGGAGGGAGCCTGTGGGAGGGGCGGGGAGGGATGCTGCAGTGGTGGAGGCTCTGTGAACTGCCCCCTGCTTCTGTCCCCAGCCCGGGATGCTGTTCTGCCTCAGCCTCCCAGGGAAAAGGGTTGTGGTTGTGGATCACTGATAGCTGTTAATGAACTTGACCTGCAGAGGGGTTTCATTTTCTCCCTGCAAAGGTCATTCTTCTCCCCAGGCTGCTCTGTCAACTTAAAAGGGATGGGGGACCAGAGGGTCCCAGGAGAATATTTGGGGGAGCCCCGTCCTCCCCAGCTCCCTAGAAGCCTGTGACAGCTTGGCACACCCTGGGTTGCACTTGGAAAAGGCACAGAATGTCCCTGTTTTTCTCTTTGTAAGAAAGCGGTGGTTTCCACCTTGTAATTAGGATTACTCTGTCTGCAGTGTGATGTTCCTTTTAATCACCAAAGGGTAAGCTAGCTGTTAGCATAAGGCGACATGTTCAACCTAATACACACAGGCGGGAGGGAAGGGGAGAGACAGAAAGCAGGAATGAGCAGGTCCTGATTCCGCTATAGCGGTTGCCGGCAGAGACCAGAAGAGCTGCTGCTTACCTGGAAGGGAGCAGTGATCTGGGGAGAAAGGAGACAGGGCGTGGTCGGGGTGCATGGGGGGCAGGAGTGGGATGGCTGCTGAGCTGGAGGAAGGAATAGGGACCCCCCAAAACCTGTCCTCAGGAAGCCCTAATCTGAGGGGAGCGATGGCCATGTCCTCGGGGAGCCCCAGTCGAATACAGGAAAGACAGCTTTTGGCCTTAGCAAGCTTCGTGTCTGATCCGGGAGATGTGATTCCTGCTCTCAGCAGCTCGCAGGCAAATGGTGGCACGCCCAGTCTGATGGCAGGAGGGCAGAGCTCCTGTTCTCAGAGTGCCGTTTATCTGATAAGGGAGACAGTCCCAGCTCTCAGCAAGCTCTCAGCTCGATGAGAAAGATCCCTTGGTCTCAAGGGGTCCCCAGACTAATGGCAGAAGGAAGGGAAATAAACTCTGTTGAGCTCCTACTGTATGCCAAGCAGGATGCTAGATTTACCCTGTGGTATAAGCAGGGCCACAGTTGCAGGACTCCAGGGGACAGACTCTCATATGGGACAGAATGAGAGCGGTGCCACTAAGGTGTGCCCACCCGGCCCAGGTAAGCACACCTACTCTCAACTCACAGAGAGACAGCAGGGCTCGGAGAGGCTGAGCCCAGGGACTCACAGCCAAAGCGCAGCAGAATCAGGATTTGAACACGGGTTCAAAGGCCCCTTGGATGGTTCCTGATCTGCGAGGCGAAGTGGAACAGAAAGAGAACAAGGTCCCCCCATACATCTTGGGCTGTGGCCAGAGCTTCCCTGTGAGCACAGTCTGGGACACCAAAGGCTAGCACGTGGTGGCGTTTACTTGGGAAGTGATCCCAGGGTGGAGAAGGTGGGAAGGAAAGGGAACTGAGACCGGGAAGGCAGGAAGCAAGTCCAGGATTTCATTATCAGCCTGCCCCTTCCTGCGGCGAGTGCCTGACCTCACTGGGACATCCCTGGAGCTTCGTGTACTATGTCTGAGCATTGTGTGCCCCAGGGAGGAAAGGGAGAGTGACCCGCACTCCCTGCCTGCAGGTGCCTGAGCGCTGCACAGGTTATCACGAGAGTCCCGTGCCGCAGCATCAGAGAAGCCTGGACAGGAAGTGAGAGGCGCAGGGCACAGGCAGAGGTGAGCTGCTATCAGGTGGCCCCTGCAGGAAGCAGGTGGAAGGCTGTCTGGGACCGACCACAGTGGTGGCGGAGGGGCGGAGACGAGGAGACCGGACAGTGGGGCACGTGCAGTGTCTGCTCCCCACCGTCCCTCGCCCCAGGCTGGTCGGACTCTGGCGAGTCTGAGACACCGAAACTGAGTTGGGATTGCTGGTCCCGTCTGTGATGGAGGTCACATGTCAGAGTCCCCTTGGCTCAGACCAGTTGCAGTAGTGGGAATTTCTAGATCAGATTTGCCATCCTGGCCCAGGAAGTGTTCCAATTTGTGGCAGAGATGGCTAGATGCCCCCGGTCTCTTTCCTCCATCTTCCTTAGTGACAGGGTCCCCAGTGTTTAGCTGAGCACACGGACTCCTGAAATGAAGTCTATACTCTGATCCTCTCCCATAGGTGTGGTCCTTTGACTATGTTCTAGCCAGCAGTCCCTAACCTTTTTGGTACCAGGGACCGGTTTCATGGAAGACGATTTTTCCACTGACCAAGTAGAAGGTGGGTGTCATGGGTGGGGGTGTGGAGGTGTGGAGCTCAAGCAGTGATATACAGCCTGTTTCCTAACAGGACACGAACCAATACTGGGCCACAGCCCAGGGGGTGGGGACTGTAGTCCTAGCCACAGAACATAAGCTAAAGTTAGAAGTACTCTTAGAAAGTGTTTTTAAAGGGAGGAGTGCTCTTCTTTTTCTCATTTCCTCCATTTTGCTAGCTGGAATGTAGATGAGATGGCTGGAGCTCCAACAGCCATCTTGGGTCACACAGTGGAAGCTATGTTCTGAGGAGGGAGAAGCAACAAGGTAGGAATATGGGTCTCAGTTAAGTATGAAGCTGGCATACCAGTCCCAGGCTGCTAATTGATTCGTATGAGGCAGAAATAAACTTCTATGTTGCTTCAGTGACTCGTTTATTTGTGATTTTCTCTAATTATCTCTATATGTGTCTATCTCTCTACTGCTGGGGACTCAGGGAGGGCAGGAACCTGACAAGGCTTATTTATCTTTGTGTCTCTTGCACGCAGAGAGAATGCTATCATACAGTAGGCATTTAGTGTGTGTAGAATGAATAAATGAATGAATAACACCCCTTCATTCACTGTTAGAGGTGAACTAAGAGCCTCCCTTCTGGTCCCATCTGGAATGAAATCCTGAACTGGAGGCCCAGGATCCAGGCACCTAGCTTAGGCCACATTCTGAGCTGCTCAATTCTGCTACCCTGGAGGCCTGGTGGGAGCCCGAGCCACGGCCACAGGTGGGCGCCCTCCAGTGGCACATGCCCCAGAGACAGTGGCTTCTGCCATGGGCTGAGGGACGGTTATCCAGAACAACTTGCGGCTCCTGAACCTGCCACACCCTCTTGCCTCCCGGCCTTTGCACAAGCAAATCCCTCTGCCGGGCATGCTCTTCCCTGTCCCAGCCACCCCAGTTCGCTTTCCTGGATCACTTTTCCCAGGTTTCAGCAAAGACACTTCTTCCTGGAAACCTTTCTTGGAGCCCCACCCCCTTGGTACAGGCTCACTAGGGCTCACACTTGCCCCATCTAGAAGCTCTTTCCACACTGGACTGCGACCTCTGGGGGTCGGGAGCTGCAGTCCTCTGTGGCAGAGCCTGGCACAGTGGGCTGAGGGGAGGCTCCTAGAATTGCCTCTGAGCAGCCCGCACGAGCAGGCTTGGGGGCTGGGTGGCTTTTGAAGGATGGGAGAGCTGAGTGCCAGCCACAGGTGCCCGCCCTGTGCCTGCAGCCTGTCCCAGGCCTCATCCGTCTTCTGCTCTCCCTCCCCCAATGCCCAGCTCCCTCGCCAGTGCCCTGGGCAGGACTGAGCATTTTCTGCTCTCCCTGACCTGTGACCAAAGCCACAGAAGCTAATTAGCAACCCTCTGTGTGCGTGACCCCTGCCCTGCCTGGCGCGCTCCACTCCAGCTCATTCTGATTTAATGGGCTCAGCACCGCCCGCAGCCTCGTCCCCTCTCCCTTCACAGGATTTAGCTGTGAGCCGGAGGGCTTAGGGTTTTTTTTGTTTCTTTCTGGTTTGCTTCGCTTAGTAATTAATGCTTTCTTCTGGCCATTTTCCTCTCTCCTCCACTGACTGTATGTGTGACATGGGACTGAGTCTCCCCTACACAGGCTGAGGCAGACGTGACCCCTGCCCTGCAGGGAGGTTCCCCCAGAACCTGCAGTCAGGGCTGACACAGTGACACGAAGAGGCAAGGACAGGGCACAGGCATAGAAGAAGGGATTGCAGAGAGCACGTGGTCCAATGTCTGCCCACTGTGCAGAAGGGAAGACTGAGGCCCAGAGAGGGTGAGCAGGCTGTCCAAGATAATTGTCTTAGCCTGGGTTCCCCTCAAAGCAAAGTCTGAAACACAGGTAGTATATTTTGGGAGGGGACAGAAACAAAGGTCTGGAAGACTGAAATAGAGAGAGCCAGCCGAGGCAAGTGTGCTCACAAGCTGTGTGCTGCTGTGGCAACTCAGGTCCCCTCACACAGGGGCCCTCTGAGGGCTTGAGGCACATCCACTCCAGGGGGAAAGAGGGAACTATTTATCCTTTTGTTCCTGGCCACCACTGGGCAATGGCTGCCCATGCCACTGGGGCGTTGACATCCTTGTCCTTCTGGGGTTGTGCCCTGTCTGTGTGGCTGCACAGGTTGGGGAGGGTGCAGTGGAGCCTAGGTGCTGTGACAAGACACTGTGCGTAGCTGACTCCTCAGCAACAGCTGCAGTGACAGTTTGGACCAAGAGGCTGAGGCAGTCACACAAGGTATCTGACTCGTGATTGACTTGCAACAGGGCAAGAAAGCATGGCCAGGGAGGACTGTGTTTCAGTGGCTACCATGAGAATACTCCACTTCGATGCCTCAAAAAAGAGAGGTTTATTTTTTCTCCCATAATAAGAAACTCAGAGATAGGCGGCTGCTGGGATGTCAGCACCAAAGTCTGAGACTTTCTCAGTCTTTGCCTTGTGAGTGCAGAACGGCTGCTGCAGTGCCAGCCATCATATTTGCATTTCCAGTGGGAAGAAGCTGGAAGCATGGTGAAGTGGGAACAGGGGCAGAATCTTTATCAGGTCAGCCAAAGCTGTCCCCAGCAACCCTCCAGCCAACTTCCGCCGCAACTTGTTGGCCAGAATGGGCATAACTCAGCACCTTTGTTAAGTGGGAGGTAGGTGGGAATGAGGACCGGGGTGGTCAGCCAGCGCTGTCTACCACACAGATGTGGCCCCATTTTATTTTCCCTTTGTAGAAGAGCTGGCTTCTGCCCCTGGCCCCACTACGCATTTTTTTTTTTTTTTTTTGCTGCTCCTAACCCATGGCTGGCCCTGAGTGGCCCTGGTCTTTCGGACCGTTCGGAGTAAATGTTGGGCTTTTCCACGGAGACCAGATGGGTGAGGATGGATGGAGAACGCCCGTAAGCTTTCCCATTTGTCCTCTGCTTTTCTCTCTCCTGTGAAAGAAGTCTCTGCTGCCGGAGAAGCAAGTGCAGTCGGGTATCACCCGTGCCCGGGCGCCAGTCACAATGACAGTGGTGTATTTTGATGTCTTTGTTCTCTTACGGCCAGTGAGCGATCTCACCCCAATGACAGGCCCAGAGAACGTGCCAGTGAGAGAAACGGAACCCAGTGCTCCCGTGGCTGCCCTGCGTCTGCATGGGACCCCGGGAAGCTGGGCAGCCGGGTTCCTGCCGTTCGCATGTCTTGAGCCAGCCCCATCCGCCCGGGGCTTTGTTCAAGTTCAGAGTGCCTCCCCCGGCCCCCGTCGTCCAGGCTCTCTCCAGCCTCCCCGTGGGGCTGAGTCAAACCCCACCCCCCGACTTATCTGCCGGGCTCTCCGGACAGCCCAGCGGGAAAGTCTCCTGGCCGCCGTCTTAGTCTGGGCTCTGAAAAACCAACCCTGAGTCAAGGACTCGAGTGAAGATGGGAGAGCTGAGGAACAGGACAAGGAAGGAAGATCACATGCTGTGATAGCACCCCAGGTAACCCTGAGCCTCAATCCCACTGGGGACCTTAGGGACATGTGCAGGACACACCTCAGAGTTGGCCCTGAGCTACAGGGGCTGGCCATTTGTACACCAGCTCCCGTCAGCTATCGGTCGAGGGCTGATCACGGGCCTGCTATGTCCCCAGCCTTCCCCACAGAAGCAGGGACAATGGGGCGCAGCTGTCAGATAAAGGCCTCGGGCACAGCAGTGCAGGCAATGCCCCTGAAGGGTTAGCCTGGGAGCGGCTGACACGGCCAAGCCCAGGCATGAGTGTAGAGTACCCATGCGATTCCCACAGACACTCCCAGCTGGAGGTTAGACGGGACCATCTCGATGGGATGCCGTTAGCATCTGAGGGGATGATTTTCCTTGTGGGGGACAATCGCTCGTTGCAGGATGTTGGCATCCTGGGCCTCACCCCCTCCATGCCCATGACACCTCCTGGTCATCGTGACATCCGGAAGTGCCCCACACGTTTCCAAACAGCCCCAGCCCCCGGTTAGGGACCACTGATCCAACCCGACCCCTTCATTTTCCAGGCAAAGGACAGGGACTGGTCCAACAGCACACGGCTAGTTCTGAGGGGCAGAGCCAGGCCCGGAACTCAGGTTCCTTCAGTTGTTATGCCTGCTTGTTCCAAAAGAGAGCGGGGTGGCTCAGTATGCACTCAACTCATCCATCCCTCGGTCACAGCTTATGCAAACGTCCTCTCCGCGCTCTAGGCTTAGTCTCGCCTCCCTCGTGTCTAACCTGGTGCCCTCCAGCTGCGGCCCAGGCCCTTCCCCACATATTCCGGTCCCGTGGGCTGGGGGGCAGTGGTGCCCTGTTGCTCTGAGCTCTGCGTGAGGGGAGGGCTGGAAGCTGCAAGGTGGCCTGGCACAGGCTGTCGTTGGATGGGAACTTCGCTCTCCAACAATGCTGCCCCCCTGCCCCTCCCACAGCTGATGAAAGGCCTGCAGCTGCAGTGACGGTAGCAAGGCCCCAGGTACCTAACATGACATTCTGGGGATGCCACCGCAGCCCTCTCCTTGTCGCTGCCTGCACACCATCCATCTGCGGCCCGCTCGCGACATCTGCAGCCAGGCTCCCAGCCACTCTCCGCACTCCAGCCTCCGGCTTCTCTGTGACTGGTGGCCCGTTCAGGCCTGGCCAGGACTCCTGGCATTGGGCACTGTGTGAGTGCCGTGCCAGCCTCAAAAATGATGGAGCATCCCTGGCCACTGCCCCCAGGACCTGGTTACCCGACCGCCCTCCAGCCAGAACCCACCTGGCTCCCTCCTCCGCGCTCTGCTAAAGGCCGGGAGCAGATGGCGAATTACTGGGGCTGATTTACGGCGACAGCTAAGTCAGCTGAGGGTGAGGCGTGGATGCCAACGGGCACTGAGGGAGGGGCCTGGGGAGCCGGCTCTGGGGCGGGGTAGGAACGGGGGACAGAAGGAGGGAGGGGTGCTCCAAAGAGAGAAACTGGGGCGAAGAGGGAGGAAAAGCCCAGGGCCATGGGAGGGGGGAAGCAGAGGCTAGAGAAGAGAAGGGGAGGAAACCAGCACGGCCGTTCCCTGAGCCCTCGCCATATGCCAGGTGCATTCCAGGGCCCTGTCCAATATGATAGCCACCGGCTACATGTGGCATTTTAAATTAAGTTAAAATTGATTATAACTATAATTACAGATGCAGTTCCTCAGTCACAGAGTCACATTTCAAGTGGTCAATGGTCACATGTGGCTGCTGGTTACTGCGCTAGACAGGCCAGACGGCGAACCCTTATATCATCCCAGAACGTTCTATTGGAGGGGCTGGAAGAGAGAAGGCGGATTTTAAGTAACAGTAGCTGATATTTCCATGTTGCTGACACACAGATGCATCATCACCCCGTGCCTCTAGCTACATGCACAGACCAGGCGCTGTTCTAAGACCTCTATATATATTAATTCATTTATATCCACCCCAGAAGGCAGGTTTTCATATCAGAGATCAGCAAACTTATTCTGTACAGAACCAGACAGTGAGTACTTTGGGCTTTCCTATTTTCGGCTCTGTGGGCCATACAGTCTCTATCGCCCCTACCCAACTCTGCCGCTGTAGCGAGAAAGTGGCCGCAGACCATACGGAAATGGGCAGGCGTAGCTGTGTGCCAATAAATATTTATGGGAACAACAATGTTTAATTTCATATAATTTTCACAAGTCACAAAATATTCTTCGATTTTTTTTGAACCATTTAAAAACGTAAAAACCACTCTTACGGGTTGAACAAAAACAGACAGCGGGCCAGACTCAGCTAACAGGCTGCCACGTGCCGACCCCCGATTTGCATCATCCCATTTCACAGATGTGGAAAGTGAGGCATAGGGAGACCACATGGGTTGTCTGAGGTCCCACAGCCACAAACGGCAAAGCTGAGATTTGCACCCAGGTCCTGGACTCCGGGACCCAGGCCTTCTGCCTCTCCCCACGTCAGCGACAGAGCGATGGCAGGTAGTGATAGTTGCTGTCGAGACACTACGAGTGTGACAGGGTAACAACCAGGGGAGAGGCCGTCGTCTAGATCAGATGAACAAGAGGAGCTTACCAAGGGGATACCTTTTGGCCTGAGACAGGGTGAGGAGAAGGACCCAGCCGTGGGATGAGCCGGAGGTGCACGCCAGGCAGCGTTGCCGCGGGCCTGAGTGCAGGAGCAGTGGGGGACGGGTCAGACCGCAGGCATGAGGCACTATTTCAAATGCTAAGGGTAGTCACTGGGGCATTTTAGCAGGAAAATGACTGATGTGATTCACGACTATAACCAAAAATCACCCCGGGTGCATAAGAGGAGAGGCAGGAAGCCAGGGAGGCTGCCGTGTCGCTCACACAAGCGGTGACAGTGGCTCAGAGCAGCGTAGAGACTGTGGAGACACAGGAATGGGCGTGGATTTGGGCTGCATTTTGAATTGGAGCCAACAGGATTTACTGTTCACGTAGATGCGGGAGGTTAGGGAGAGGGGAAAACAGGATGACTCTAGGTTTGTGCGCTTGCTCAGTGAGTGGAATGTTACGCCACACAGAGGCTGGGAGGACAAGGATGGGGACAGATCTGGGGAGAGGAAATGAAGATTTCTGCCTTGCGATGCCATTGGACATCCAAACAGCGACAGCAAGCAGGCAGTTTGATACTGGAATCTGGAGCCCGGTGAAGAAGCCAGGGTTGGATTCACAAATGTGGGGAGCAGCAGCAGGTTAGAGCCACGGTGCCAACGGAGGGTATAGCCACCAAGGTCTGGAAGCCGAGCCCAGCATCGGAGGGGAAAGGAGCAGGCACTGAGAGGTCGCAGTTGCACTAGTGCAAGGTCATGGGGGTGCAAGGTCACCGGGGTGTGAGGTCATGGGGGTACGAGGTGACTGGAGTGTGAGGTCATGGGGGTGAGAGAGAAGGGAGAGTTTGAAAAGATTTCAGAGAACTTCAGAATAGGTCAAGGGTGCAGAAAGGACCAAAAAGATAAGAAGAGATGACTACCTATGGAATTCAGCAACTTGGAGTGAACAGTGCCCTGCACAGAGCAGCTTCCATAGGTGGTGGGGCAGCAGCCTCAGGGGCATCACCTCCTGGGTAAGGTGGGGCAGGTGCAGGATGGGCCAAGGGGGAGCACCGCTGGAGCCCCAGGATGGAAGAGGGGGGCAGGAATTAGGCCCAGGCTGGGTCAGGACCGAGGCCAGTCCTATGACGCTTCCACCCTGTGGGATGGGCTCTACATTCCCAGAGCTGCCTGAGACGTGATAGACCTTCCTGAAACCTCCACTGCACCTTCCATCTCTCGTCCTGTTCCTAAGGCCACCATGGCTGGCTCCCCGGGGCTGCAGATACCTGAGCCCCCTGCAGAGCCTGAGGGGTGCCTGGCAGGTCCTGGCCTTGAAGACCTTGTGTGTTCTCCCCGCTCACCAGCACTGCTCCAGACCACGTCCTAAAGGCTGGGGCGCACTTTCGCCTGTGAGGCGGGTGTTGGTCAGCTGGGGCTGGACTTGGCTGATGTTCCAGGCTGTCTATCATCCTCAGGTGGTGGGGACACTCCCTACCCAGAGGCCAGGTCATAGTGGAGCGTGTCCAAGGCTTCAGGTCACTGCAACCACTAGAAGGAAGAGCTAGCGTCACTGCTTCCTTCTTGACAAGGTCACAAGGTCAAAGGCGGGAGATCCACAGGTGACTCTCCCCCTTCCAAATACTTTGGCTAGAGTAGGGGTCAGCAAACCTGTCTGTAAAGGGCCACATAGTAAATATTTTAGATCTTGTGGGCCAGACAGTCCCTGTCACAACTTACTCAATTCTGCCATCATAGCATGAAAGTAGCCATAGACACAACGCAAAACATTATGTACAAAATCAGGCAGTGGGCTGGATTTGGCCCATGAGCTCTCAAGGGACGGGGACAGGAGGTGTCTCAGGAGGAGAGGGATGGGTGCTGGCCTCCAGCAGGGAGGATGGGAAGGAAGTCACAATGCCAGCCAGGCACTGGCCAAAGCCTTCTGAAGGTGGTGGCTGTGAGGACAGTCTGATGCTAATTTCTGAGCTTAGCTAATTTCTGGCAGGAGGTCAAGGGTCCTACCTACAGCTACAGGAGACACCCAGAGCAGGCAGGGTGGGCATGTGCACCTGTGTGTTGGAGAGGGTGCCAATGGGAGGGGACAGTGGGTAAGGATAGAGGAGACACAGGCTGCCCCATGGGGCCACCTCCCCGGTGAGCCTGCGGCAATTCTGCTTTTTGTGTGATTCAAGGCACCACAGGCTTCCTGTGTAGGACGGAGGTCTTCGCACACATTACCCCCACCCTCAACCAAATCCCACTGAAACAGTAGTGGGAGGTTCCAGCGGGAGGACACCCACCACTGCTGAGGACAGCAGGGAGCCATCCACGGGCCAGAGGTTTCGATTAGGTCAGGTCAGTGGGGAGGAGCCACCAACCCAAATTCACCAGGACTTCGGGAGGTGGCAGGGGCAGGGAGGATTCTTTCTCCCCTTGAAGTCTACAAATGTCGGGCAGACGTGCAAGGTGAGTCAAAGGCAACCCGCTGTGCCAGGCAGCGACTCCCAGCCTGTGCAGGTGGAGGGACTGACAGGGGTGGCATTGACCCCGGGTGAAGAGCAGGAAAGTGCTCTCTGCAGAGTTGATTCCCGGAAGAAGGCTAGGACGGCAGGTGGGTGTGAGGCTCCTTCGTTCGCCAGCATGCCTCTCCCCGTTCCATCCTTGTGCACATCCGCAGAGCTCACGGGAGCCTCGGCTCGGAGGGTAGCAGGGTCACGTGCTTCTCATTTCACCAATTTCCACCCTCCTGTATTGTTAGGAGTTTTACAGGTATGTATTACATTCATAAAAATTTTTAAGATAAGCAAAGATTAAGATTAAATATACCATATTTAACAAAATATTAATATTTATAATATAGCAGGAGTTTTTATAGATAATTATAAAGGCAACTTTATAGAAAATGGCCAAAGAATATAAACAAATTATAGAAAAAAATAGCTAATATGCCCAATAGGACCAGGGAAAAACACAGAATTTACCCCCAGATAGGTCAAATGCTGGCAATTAAATAAAGGGTCACTTACAGGGGGAGGGGCAGGGTCAAGGGAAGGGGTGAGGGACGATGAAGCACGCAGAGGCTGGCAGCAGCAGGAAGCTGTCACCACTCCTAGGGCTAAACAGGCAGTGGGAGCAAAGTGTCACCTGAGTCCCGTAGAAGTCGAACTCGGAGGACGGGCTGCCCTGTAAGAGCTTTAGTTTTAAAATGATGCCAGCACCAGAGTCCTGGGCTGGAGCAGGGGTGGAATAGCCCGACCTCCCCCTCCCCTCCTCCCCCTCTCCAAACTCCTGTCCCAGCATTCCAGAAGTTATTCCATCAACAAACTCACATGTATACACAATATGTGAGTAGAAAAATTTTCACCGCAGCATTATTTATAATGGAAAAAACTGGAAACCATATGACTGTCCATCAACCATAGTGACGACGTTGATAAAGATCATGATGGCCAATAGTTGCGTGTGTGTGTGTGCACGCACAATTACTATGCGTCAGGATTGAGTTAGAGCAATCTGCATGTATCATCCCCTTTAATCTCACAATAATCCTGTGTGGCAGGCACTATTATTCCCATTTTACAGATGAGTAAATTGAACATCAATAGGAGTATAGTGAAATTGTAACACAGGCATACTATGGAACACTGCGCAGTCATTTAAAAAAAGGACATAGGCCCAGGTAAACGAAGCTGGAAAGAAACACATTAAGAAAAAAGGTCATAGGACTATTTGTATAGTTTGATCCCTTTTATATTTTTAAAATAGAATCTCTGTATGTGTATATAGAACAAAGGTCGGGAAGGACACAGCCAATAATGGTGGTCACCTGTGTGGGGCACTGGGCGCTGGAGAGTGGCATTTTCATTTTACATATAAGCAGCCTGTGTACAAAAAAAAAAGAGAGAGAGCGAGAAAGGATAAACTGAGCAAGTGAAAGAAAACAGGACAAGAACTAGCCCCCTGTTGAAACTGGAATTTCAACGGAGCAGGCTGCGGCCCAGCACTGCCGCTGGCCGGATGCGTGTTTCTGGGTGCGGGGCTTCTCCAAGCTCAGCGTCTCCATCTGCGAAGGGAGAAGATGAATCAGGGTCCCACCGCTGAAGCCGACACGAGGAGCGGATCGAGCACGGATGCGCCGCGCGGCCCGGGGACGAGCCCTGCACACGCGCCGCAGGGCTTGCTCAGCACGCCGCGCTCCTGCTTCCAGCCTCCGGGGCCTGGAGGAGGGGGTGAGGGCCGGAGGGCCGGCTCTGGCCTTGGGGCTTCGCCAGCGTCCACAGACACCCACGCAGAGCTCACGCCAGCACCGGGGCGGGGCCCCCTCCGCGCAGTCAGCGTGTCCTCTCGGTTAGCCCCTCTTTGGGGCAGGAAAGGGCCTGAAACATCACGTCCGGAGCATGTGCAGCCCGTCCCCTGACGCGAGCTTAGAGTAGAGGTCGCAGTCACTTGGTAGGACAGCGAGCCCGAGAATTGCACAGGTACACCTCGTCGACTTTCTAGGACTAAATACTAACGGTTTGCAAAGCGTCGCCTCTGAGGGCCTTTTCTTCGACAGAAAGCTCATTTGCAATTCGCACGTTGAGGCTGAGATGAAACTAAGTGCTGCAAGAGAGAAAGAGTTGGGTTTATTCCCCAGTAAGTTTATTTAGAGAATTATTTATCTTCAGCTGACATGGAGCTGAACTTACAGCCCCTAAGGACTTGTGGACGAAAAAATACGAACTCTGAAATATTTAAAGGAAGTTTATTCTGTGACAAATTTGAGGACCATGACCAGGAGCCACTCCCAAGAAGCCTTGAGCAAGTGGACTCTATGTGGTTAGGTTACGGTTTGGTTTTATGCATTTCAGGGGGGGCTTACAGGTTATAGGTGGGTTTAAAGATTCTTTGGCTGATAATTGGCTGAGAGAGTTAGGCTTTATCTAAAAGACCAGAAAGGAAATGCTGAATTTAAGATAAAGGTGTGAGCACTCTGGGAGGTCCGGACGGGAGAATGTTTCAAGTTAAGATATGCACATGCTAGGATGCTTGAGTTAAGGTGGGTGCTTTCTATCTTTTAGGTGATGTTAATGCTATACCGGAATCAGGTTTGGGAAGTAAACCGCACTTTATCTGGTTAACAAAACCTGCTTAGTGGGAATTTACCATTGTGAGCATGACTCATCTGGCCTCCTTAGGAAGGAATTTTGAGCAAAAGAAAAAGATCAGAGTTCAGTCCTCAGACTGTACTGGTAAAACAAAAGTCTGGACCGATAAATACCAAACTTGCAGCTAACTCTAGAGTACGTGCACGAGGTCTGTCCGGGAAGTATCCAGCCCTTGTTGGTATAACAAGAACAGTTACATGGCTGGGTACTTTCTGGACAGCCCTCGTATGTGTCTGGGGCTGAGAAAGACGTGTGTTGAGAGGAGGTAAGGAAGGATATTCATATTCTACGCCCATATTCTACGCAGGGCTGACTCTGTGGTGATGAAGATGTTTTCAGATATTTCATGTGAAAAAAATGTATAAAATAAGAAAAAAGGAAGAATGTACGGGATTGTTCTGTGGAACAAACAAGATCACAGGTAAAAGAAGTGCCTGGCCTTTGCTACACATGACAGTAGCTCCTGCTGATTCAGCCCTGATTAGGTGCCAGGCATAGTTAGAATGATTACGCTACTGAGTCACAGAGATGACTCCCCAAGGTAAGTATTGTTCGTCCCATTGGCAGAGGAGGAGAGTGAAGGCGAGGTAGAACTGCACCCCAAATAGCCCATGCATTTACAAGTTAGTGTGACATCATGGAGCAGCGGGAAATGGATATTCCTTCCCCAGAGAGCCATCTCTACCTAACCCTCGGGAGAGCCCTGAAGCATCTGCTCACATGTTATCGGGGAGCAAAGTGCCAGGAAAGATACAAACCCTGCAATTCCCTCTTGCCGGAATGAGTCAGGGAGGATAACCAACCTTCCAGATGGGGCTGCCAGGGGAGCAAGTCGGGCTTGACCCTTTTCAGGAAGACCCCAGATGGGGCCTCTTGAGGTTTTACAACCAGGGACTGTCCTGTGGCCAGAGCCCAGGGGATAACAGGGGTCGTGGCCTGAGCAGGTCCCCTTGTCCCCAGAATCCTTGTGAGGTGGCAGGCGGCAGGCTCGCAGCTGCCCTCTCCCAGTGCTAAGATGAATTGCTAGAAGCACCAGCGGGGCATAAACCACAGGCGGGTGGGCTGTTCATCTCCAGCCTGGGGGTGCTGGACTGGAGCTGGGCTCTCACATCAGCTCCCACTCCGCTTCCTGCTTCCCCACCGGCTTTCCACGCTAAAGGCAGAAGGATGTGTCAAAGTCCCTGAATCACGGAGAGGACAAGTGTGGCCTGGAACTGCTCTCCTGGTGGCCATGCCAACCCGAGCCCCTGGGTCCTATGCTGGGGGCGCCTTTGCCCCTGCCTGGCTCAGCATCCCTGGAGGTTCCTCAGGGCTCTTTACCCTTCCTCCCGCCCCCGAGTGATGGCAGAGAGTCGAAGACCTCCTCACAGTCAAGTTGACAACCCAATTACATGGGATTCCTGTGGCTGCAGACAGCCCAGGGCTTACACTCAGCCTTGACAGGATTCTAGTGGTGGGGGCCTCGGATTGGGGAGTCTTCTGGATTCACCCACTAACGCTCAGCCCCTGGACCGGGTTAGAGTCACTACTCCACCTTGTGGCCATTCTTACAACTGCACCCTGGGAAAGCCAATCCCAGATGCGCTTGGCCCAAGAGATAACTGCGGGCAGGGGCAGTTAGAGATGATGTTGATGATGATGATGACGATGACAGTGAGCCAGTGAGTCTGTAGTCACTTGCCTTTTGCCACTTTCTGCTCACATCACCTTGTTTAAAATGACACCACCCACCACTCTACCCCTTGACGCTGTTTTATTTTTTGTACACATCATCTAAAATGTCATTAATGTGTTTGTTTATTTGTTGTTTGTGTAAGCTCCATGTTTTGTTCACTTACTTATCCTCTGTGGCTAAGAGTGCCTGGCACATAGTAGGT
>CAUYRT010071103.1:0-17724 GCA_963574885.1 Lepilemur ruficaudatus
TGGACTACTTTGACAGAGTAGATTTTTGAATGTAACAAGGTAAGTCAACTTGAGTGGTAATATATTTTGGGAAATCAGCTCACTACAAATTGTGACTGTAAACATTGTACTGTAAATGCTTTGTAGTTTTCCCCCAATTAAAAAAAAAAAATTTAAAAAAGAACAAGCATAGTATCTTCCTCAAACTTTTACCAACTATTCACATTTTTTCAGTGTTCCCATAACACCTTGTGTATAAAATTATTTTATATTACATTATAATTATTGGTTTAAGCAGTTAATCAAATATATGAAATATAATTAAAAACATTCTATTTTTCATTTATCTGAGAATTTTGTGTATAAATTTGTTTAAATGAATGTATGGATGAATAAATGTAAAGATCAAATATCACTGAAGGCCTACTGTGTGACAGGCACTCAGTTCTAGGTGCTGCATACACAACCGTGGAAAAAATACCTGCCCTCATTGAGATTACATTCTAGTAGACAAGATAGCCAATCAAAAAGTAAACAATTAAATATGTAGTATATCAGGGATTTGTAAAACTGAAGTAGAGACTATAGCATGTCATAGACAGAAAGTTTCAACTTTGTAAAGATAATATCTCATAATGATTAATAGATTCGTTTCAATTAATAAAAATCCAACAGTTTTATTTTAGAATTGAGAAATTGGTTCTATATTATGTATGGTGTATTTCATAATAAAATAAAATTTACTGAATATTTTAAAAGGTGGTAGGATAAGTAGATTGCAGATCCCAGTCAGAAGATTATTTCATTAAAAGTATTAGAAAGAATAATCTGGAAAAGGAGGATGAGGTGGTCAGAGGAAAGGATAATTATAGATATTATTAATGATGAGTTTTAGAATCTGACTACAGACTTGTGAGTCTCAGAAAGAGTGAAGAATTAGATTATTACAGGTTAAATATCTGAGAGAATAGCTTGTTAAGAGAATCACCTACTTAGATACTGAAACTATCAAGAATCATGACAGGAGCAATTTGGGAGAAAATAATAGGAATTAGGAAGTAAAATCTTTAAAGGATGAGGGAGAAAAATCTGGGGTTATGTGTTCCTCAAAATGTAGTACACCATCAGGCGTGGTGGCTCATGCCTGTAATCCCAGCACTTTGGGAGGCCAAGGCAGGAGGATTACTTGAGCCCAGGAGTTCGAGACCAGCCTGGGCAACAGAGCAAGACCCTATCTCTATAAATTTTTTTAAAAAAATAGCCGGGTAGGTGAGGTGAGCCTGCAGTCCCAGAAACATGGTCCATAATTTATCAGTACTCATTCACAGTGAGGTAAGTATAGAAATTGAGAGTGACCATTCACACACTTTATAGAATTTTTTTAGGTCAACTTAATCTAATAATAAAAAATTAAATTTATAATTTATTACCATTTTTTCATTGTATATTATTTATTTTTATTATAATTATTGATCCAAAACTGATTAGGCAAAAAAAAAAAGTTTGATCCTTTTCCACGGGTAGTTTGACCAGCATTGCTGCAGTTGACTGCAGCTAGAAGGGGTAATGGGTGGTATTCTCAGATGAAATGAGAAAGCTGGAGGATTACATGAAGAAAGAATAGAGAATGATTCAAAAACGGCAGGGAAGTAGGATAATTAACTCATTCTGGTTTTCCTTGGACATTTCCAGATTTAACACTGAAAATCCCAGATACCAGGAAACCCTTACGGCCCCGAAAAACTAGGATGGGAGCAAAAAGAACCTCTATCCCACTCCCAGGCCCAGAGGACAAGACTTTTTTTACTGTGCCATAGAAACAATAGAGGAATGGCTTCCTCCGCAACACCCAGAGCACTTAGCTCCCACCTCACCACTGCCAAGGGCAGAGCGGAAACTCATTTTACTCTGAGCATACACGATACATTTTTTTTCTCCTAAAGACTGCATAGATCAAGTGCAGTAGTTAGCAATTCAAAGATTAAAAATAGTTCAATAGATTAAAAAATTAATGTTGATAAATTATTTTAGACCAATTCTTTTAGAATGTTGAATTCAATCACAGCTACTCTTCATCCAAGGCCTAGTGTCTCACTTTAGCAATTTTTGAATGTTTTAGGTCAATTTGACAGAGGTTGACACCACCTAAATTTGTAAAGAGATTTGCAATGGAAAGACATTTAAATAATTTATAACAAGGATTGAATATATGCACCCATCTGGTAAATACATCTTCTTACCAGTTAGGAAACTGACCTAAGGGAGTGAATTAAAATCAGAAAACTTTGCCTGATGAACTTGGAATCAGAACATAGAAAGTTGAGTGTCCTTAAGCAGCCGTTTATTAAGCAGTGGAGGTTTGATGAGACACTGTCTGTTGTAAATAGATGTAGCTGTCCATTGGAGTAATATTTTTGGTGACTGGTGAGGAGGCCTTTTCCTCTGAATGGTGCTAAAAAGACAATGACAGATTCTTACTTTCTAACTTTCAGTTTTCTAGCCCCATGGAGACCATCAACTTTCAGTTTGCATTTGTTGTTATGGCATTACCCTTTTCACATTTCAGCCTGCAATTCCCAAGTGAACAGATTATTTTTCATCGATTACATTTTAGGTTGGCTACTTGGAGATGAATCTAAGTTGTCTTAAAATGGCACAGTATCAGCAGCCTTTGAGAAGCTTTCCTACAGACAGAATAGAACCTGATGGATTGTCAGCTAACCCCACACATATGGTCTAATAAATTCTTGTCAAAGATAGTAGCAATGTCTGCCTTGTCCCATATTTGACTGTCCTATCTTCATATGACTGCAATTACCTTTCAGTAAAGAATAAACCCCCTATCTAGGAGGCCTATCTAGGCAATTCCCACCACACATTATATTGTTAAATTGAAAATAAAGTTGTAAAGTTCCATCCAACATGGCACCCTACCGTATTCTTCTGGGTGATATGTTGGCATTGCTCCTAAAACTTTAATTTTTGTGTGAATTACTTAGTAATTTTATGCATACTAATATGATCTATTATAATACAGACTCAATGGGACTGGGCTGGCCCCGATATTCCACATTTATAACAAACATGGTGTTAGTCCAGAGACCACACTTCAAGTAACAAGTATTAAGGAGCTTTGTGACTAGCATCATCTCTGAGTAAAGAGTAATGCTTTTTTTAAGGTCTTCCAGTAAAAATGCCTCCCAACAGGGCACTTCTGTTATTGATGGTTCTCAACAGCTTAGTCTCCCTACAGTAGACCCTATTACAGGCTATTTGAGTCAGGTTCCTCATGTCTCTTGCCTCTTTGGAAAGTTCCTTTCAGCAGGTGGACAGCTCAGGACAACACAGTTGCTTCATAAAAGCCTGGGCACTGCCATTTAAATGCAAAGTGATCTTAGGCAATTTTCTTAACTTGTGTAAAACCTCAATTTCTTCAATAATAAAGTAGATGAAAAAATAATAGTAACAATAATAATTCATATAACTCTTAAGAGTATTATGAGGATTAACAAGATGATGCATATAAATTCCAAATATATAGCACTTTTACATAAAATTGTATTCTTATGGATATCATATTCTCTCAATTTGTATTATTTCATGGAATCAATGTCATACCTACCCTTGGATTTTTTTCTGAATTCTAAGCAATCTCACCCAACTTAGCTTAAGGTGAGGTTTCATTCCATAATGACTATGCAAAAGGCTTATACTGCAGTATGTGTCATTACCTCTTACTAATGCCTTGACAAAACTTGGGAAGAGTTCTGGAATCTTCTTGATAGTCTCATCCTATCCAAAACCTTAGGGTATACATACAGATTAAATTCAAATATTTCACAATTTTCCAAGATATGTGTATCTAATATACTTTGAGTGACTTACGAAAAACACAATTCTTTGCTTAGAGCAGATCCCATCATTCAAAGTACAAGTTTGGTAGTTGATAGGTAGTAGCTGGATGTTAAATGAGAGAGGTGAGTTAGCATGAGATGATTCTATTTCTTAGAGTGTTTGCCTACGATTAGGTTGTTTTTTTTTTTTTTTTCCTATTTAGCAACTAAAATAGAACTTCAGGAATGGTTTAATTAGTCCTTGAATCATGTCAATTTTACCCTCCACTGGATAGGGACTAAGAATTTGTGTTTAATAAAACTCTTTGCTCTTTTATCACGTGTTGATTTCTGCAGGAAACCTATCTAACCCAGTAATTTGTATTCCTATTTTCAAATTATGCATTACCAACATCTAGGTGACTGCTATTAATAGGCATCTCCAGGTGCAGGAACAAAGAGTTATCTTTTCGTTTAGCCACAATGCACATTTTTGCTCTCACCATGAGCAATCTGAAGCTCACAGATTTGTTTATCTGTGTACTTTTTCCTGAGGAGCTTCCACTTTATCCTGGAAGAGAAATATCATAGGGATCTACAATATTTTAAATAGCATAGTATTTTGTTTTTCTTTGAAATTTCCGTCCCTTTTGTTCTTAATTCTTCCTGGTAAGTATAGTGGACATTTTTTTCTGAATAAGCAATACATTATCAGAAACTCTGAGATATTTGTCACCTAAATTAAGAACCTACATCATAGTCCTTTACTTTTTAAGATAAATGGTAGAAATGAAAATTATTAAACAAGAAACTTTAGAACTTAGGCTGGGAGGGGCAAAATTGGTAATTAAGGCATCCTAAAGCATGTGGCTTAACTATCACAAGTTCCCTCTCAGACTTTCTGAGCAACTAACTGATGCAGAAAGCTGTCAACTCAATCACGGTTTAAGCAGTCTAACAAATAAATCACTCATGTGTAAAATAAAGTGCCTTTTTTGCTGTCCTTACCTCCTACCCCAATTTATACTCAAGTCAGTCCAGCAAATGAACCCATGAAGAGATATTTTACAGAGGTGGAACTGTGGTGTGCAAACCAACAGAGGAAGCTTCCCTGCTCTTCATATGTAAGTGTGAACCTTGCCTTTAGATCTCACCACAGGTCAGACATCCCATCAACTACTGTGCATCTGGGAGCACTGCAGGCCCATGCGGAGGGCTCCATGCCTGTGTCCCTTAACTCTGTCCAACTAGCCTCAATGCTACTTAGAGCATTTATTTACTATGGAAATTTCAAAATTATTTCAGAATAACATGCAACAGTCCGTACCACAATTACCGCAATTGCACACGCAACATATAAGGGAAGTACCTTTTGAAACAAATTTATCTTAATAGAAATAGCAATTCATTGTAGATTTTCCCATAATTTGAGTGAATTTTTTTTCATAGAAATATTACTGGGCTTTCGGATATTTTGACTGGAATTTCTTTTTAAGTCTACTATAAATATCAACATTCTCTCCCAGAGAGATATGATCCTAGCATCACTGAAAAAATGTCAGTCACGCCTGTGACTGTGTAGATACACACACTGACTAGTTGACTTTTTTGATGGATTTGTCTACCGTAAGGATCCAGAAATGATCCAGCTGGTGCAATTGTCAACATGGCCTGTGTATCAAATGTTGTCAGGCTCAACTGGAAATAAGGATGCTTTCTTAGCATCACTAACAGGTATCTTAATAAAGCTGCCAACATTGCCAATTATAGCTTGCTGGTGTTTGAGAAGTTAAAGTCGTAAAAGGATTCATGTTACACATCTAGAAACAATTAGGGGAATGTCACATGGTATGTTAATTAAACTTAGTGTTTCTCCATCTGATTATTGATAAGTAAGTTGTATTTTCAGAGCTTGCTGTACCCTCAATAAACCAAAATTGTATATTTAGCACTTTGGAATTAAAGTTGTGCTTTCCGGAGTTTTTCCTATGTGAATTGTATGATTCATATGTTTTCTTGTTTGCAAATACACACACATACACAATCTAGTAAAAAATTATCTAACAACCATTTAATACACACAGTTTTTCCTGGTCTAAATAAACAAATCATTTTCCTATGCTAGTACATACTCATCAATCACTCTCTTTAATGGCTGTAGAGTATTATATTATATAAATGTACTATAACTTATTTACAAGTTTCTATCAATAGATACTATTTACAGATATTTTTGCTTTTATAAACAGAGCTATCTGAAGATCCTTTAATATATATTGTGGCGTAAATTTGCACGTGTATCTATGGGAATAATTCTTATCCATAAATTAATGGCTCAGAGAGTGTGACCACTTTTCAGTTTGATGAATATTGACTAGTTGCCCTCAACAGTTACACTAACTTAAGTGTTCATAGGGCCTCTAATACACCACAGCGTTCATACTGTTATTAACTGTTGCCCAATTGATAAATGAAAATAATTAGTAAATATCTTTCAATAAATTTCTGAATAGTTCAAATCAGGATTTGATAGGGAAACTCACAACCTAAGGTTTATAACTCTGAGTCCAGGTTTTCCTTAAACTATGTTTATGTGGGCATCTTCACTTTTTCCTAGGGAAAACGTTCATATTTTTTATCAGATTTTCAAAGAAGTCTGTGACCCACTCCTACCTATACCTACAATGCTCTATTTCCAGAAAAAGTTAAAGAAATTTCATTATTTGCTTTATTTGTATTTATAAAATTAATTTAATTATGAAATAACTAAGTCTTATTTTTTCTAAATGTTTAAGTTTTTAATTTTACTTTTAGAGAAAAAAATACAACCCAAATAAAATAATGTAACATCATTTTGATTATTATATAAGATTTTTTAAAAGCTCAAAAAATCCCTTACTGATTCCAACAATACCTGACTCAGGATGGCATCACCAGCATTGTTTTCTCTCTCACCTCTTCTGTATCCCTACCACAGACTCTCTTCACAACCACCCTTTTACTCTTCTAGCCATGGTAGGTGATGCTCCTCTTGCTGCCTCCACCGACTCCTTTGTTTCCATCAATGGTAAGATAAGTGGACAGTTATTTCTGTAGTTTGAGTTTAGGGTAATCCTGAATTAGTCAGGCTAGGTTAGCTTATGCTGCAGCAACAATAACTCCCAAAATCTCAATTGTTAGAAAACACAAAGTTTATCCCAGCTGCTTGAGTTTCATGGCTCTTCCATCTTGACATGTGCCTGTTGATCTTCATGACAGGGCAACAGAGAGCATGGATACTCAAACTTCAGCTAGGTAGTTATAGTTGATTGTTAGAATGTATCATATATCCCTGCATAATGGTAAAAGTACTATGAAATTCAGATAAGCAAATGTAACATTTGAGAATAATTATTGCCTTTGCCATAAACATCAGTTCAACAATTTTTTAAGATATGAATACCTAAAAGTTATGGTTAGCATGCATCATCTCTTTAAATATCATAGAAATCCTAGCATAAATTTGATATTTGAATCACAGAGAGGTTATATGACTTGTTCAATATTGGCCAGATAGTAAGTGGAAGGTATGGGAATCCAAATCCAGCAGTGTGCCTCCAAAGCACCTGACTTTATTCACTACTCCACATTTCCTTTTTCATCTTTCATTCATTTCATGAATACTTTCCAAAACCAATAGTGCATATGTGTGTGCTGTCACGTATGCTAATGATATGCCTAATCCTAACCCTGGGAAGCTCATAGCCTCATGGGAAACATAGTCACAGGGTGGGAAGGTATTCAAGAGTAAGACAGTGGCATGGGCAAAAGTACAAAGATGTGAGAGCTTGTAGTGTTTTAGGAGAAATGTCAGTGGCTGTACATAATTGGAGTGTACAGTATGAAGGAAGGAATGTCAAGATACGTGGCTGGAAAGGTAGACAGGAGCCAGAACTGTAATTGGCCATTTGATACAAATTATGAAATGGTAAGCACTGGTGCCTTTTGGCACTGGTATGTTAAAGTCAAATTCTCCTAGAGGTTTAACTCCCTCTAGGAAAACCATGTTGAGCACTTCCACTGTGGAAGGCCCCCCCTCCCATGTCAGTCTCAAGGCACCTTCCCTTAGGAAAATCCCCTTCACGGTACTTCTCATGATTTTTGGACACAGCTCTTTTCCATTAGACTGTCATGATCGAAGGACACATGTGGTCCTGTTTCTCTTTGGACCCCCAGCAGGAAGGGCATGCCATGAAATCTTTTAGCTCTTTATTTGTACTCTTTCTATTCTCTTGAATAACAGGATATTTCCCCAAGTCTCAGTTCTATTAGCCCAATCATGAAATATCATTTTATGAAAAAAATTTCTGTCTTACTACTAAAATTCAGTATCATAGCAAGTATTAATGAGTAAAAACATGCAACGCATTAGCTATCACACAATGGTGAAAAGAAAAATAGTAAGGGTAAATAGAGGCCACAAAAATGAACACTGCCTGAAATGCCTATCTCTCTGCATTTAATAAGATTTTTTCCCTCTTCATATATAAAATAAAGCAGTCTTGTCAAGTTATAAATCAAATAAGTATTTTGTAAGAAAACTGAGGTTGTAGGTCCTTCTCTAAAAGATTATCTCTTGGTACATCATTAACCAGTTTTCTTTTACTATTCATTGATTCCTAAACTAAATATCCTACCCTAAATAATTGGTGTCAGAAGAAAGATTCTCCCTCTAGATATCAGCATTCATTACATTGGGAAATATCAATAAGATCTCAAATAAATTTAAGGCTGCAATTCGAATTTACTTAAGTTGTCTGTCAGCCAAAATGATTGATTACATTTTCAGGTACCACCAACAAATACAATTTCAAATCATCTCCTTAAGCTGCCTTTCAGGTTTAACTTAATTGTTTTCTCTAGTGTATTTATTAGACCATCAAAGACCTAACACTTATTATTCCAATACATACTGAGTATTTCAACTCTCAGTGTTACTGATGCTTTACTCTACGGCCTCCTAGGAAAATATCACAGAAGATGAGTCCTGTATCATTTATAGTCTCTGGCAGTCCTTAAAGAACTTCCTGGCTCTGGAGACATCTTTGTGGAACAGAAAGCAGAATTGTATTTAGCCTGTTACCTCTAGCTGATTTTTTGTGTTGGCTTGTCACATCCTGCTTTTTATACTGTGATGTTTTCTACGTTTCTGTTGTGCTGTTTATTAAGAGGAAAATCTTGCTCCCTGGCATCTTTTTTTCCTTTTATTCAGTAGCATAAACACAACCACAGTGTTGGCATATTGTCTCTCTAAGTCTCACATCAGTTCACCTTACCAGTGTATATATGTCTGACCTTTACTATTTCTCATTTGTATTCTTCTGCCTTTGTAACACCTAGCGAAGATATTCTGATCTATGCTCCCCCTAAGGACTTGCCAAGAAGGGTCATAAGTGATAAAATGTTGCAAACTTGGGTATGACTTTGTTTACTGATATATCTTTTTTAGCTATAAGATGCTGCCTAGAGAATCTTAGCACTGGAAAGGGCTAGAAAACATTTGGGAACAACAGTCTCATTTTATAGAGATGTGAACAATGAATGGCCTGGAGAGGATGAATGGTTTATATAAATTCACATAGTGATTCAAGGCAGATCTGAGAATGGGAAGCCCAGGGAGCCAAAGCCACTTCTACCTCCATCATGCCATACAGTGTCCCTCTTCTGGAACTGCCTCGTGAGTATTTGACTTTTAGCATGATCAACATTCATGCTTGTTTGTGGGAATCCAAAGAAAGACAACAAGTAACCCCTCTGCTGTACACAGAAGCTGAAAAGAGGTGCAATTTCTTTCCCTACCTGCGATGTGGTCTGTGCATGACCAGTAGGATGACCCTGTCTGATTCTTGAGAGAGTGGAGCAAAGCGAAGGATTACTGAAGGATATTTTACGACCCCTGAAGGGGAGTAGAGAGTTCAATGGTGGTGGCAGGGATCCAAAGTGCTGGAGTCCAGCAGCAAGAGAATACCTAGAAATGATGCCAGTTGCAGAAGCGACTGCCAGCCATCGGTGGTGACTCGGCTGTCTTTGCTCTGCCCTGCTTGGCTCTTACATGTAGCCTGTGGCTTTCCCGTAAGTTCTGTAAGGTATCCTCCACACTTCCAACAAAGGTCTTCTACATTTAAGTCAATCAGAGTCCTTTTTGTTATTTGTGCTTAACAGAGTAGCTATAGTACCCATTAGGGACGCTGCTGCTGATTTGCTTGCCACAAAGGCAATTTCTCTTCCCTATTGTTTGTCAGATCCGTGTTCATTCAAATTAAATCCCTTGTGTCGATCTCACAGCACCTGATATTGTACAAGTACTGAGGCAGCATTCTTCTTTCTGAAAGAAGAATGAAAAGAATAAAGAAGCGAGGAAGGAAATAAAGGGTGAGGATGAGTTAGGGGAATGGAGATACAATTTGGTAGTCGTCAGCATGTCGACAACACTTAAATCCAAGGTACTAGACTGTATTATCTAGGGTTAAAGAGTAGACAGAAATGGGGAAAAGGCCAAGATCAGCTTCTGGGTACATTCTTATGTATAGTTCAAATAGAGGAGGTAGATCCAATAAAGAAGTCTGAAAAAAAGCAGCCAGTAAAGTAGGAGAACTAAGAAGACTACAGGATCACAGAAGCCAAGAGAAGAAAGAAGTAGCCACCTGTTTCAAAGGCCAGTGAAAATTCAAATAAGAGATAACAGAAAAGTAGCCACTGGATTTGGCACCAGGCAGTCTCTTGGTAGCCTTGACTAGTACCTGCGTTGATGATCTTCCCATTGGTACACTCTCGGTGGAGTAGGGCAAAGAAAGTCTGATCAAAGGTCAGGTGGAGGAGAGACTAAGAGATGAGTCAGCACGAGCAGCAACTGCAGGCAACTCTTCCAAAATGTGTTTCTGTGAAGAGAAAATAGAACAGGGCAGAAACCAGAGGGAGTTGTGTCATTGTTAATATGTCCTTTAGAGTTTGATATTCGTTGCCCTTCTAATCATACCTAAGCTTTCTTCTGTTATCACTTCCTGGCTGGTGCTCTTGAGCATTTCATTTGAAGACTCTTCATGACTGATTTCCCTCATTTTGATTGCTTTGACGCATTCATACACTTAATTCACACACTCACCTCCAGCTGACTCCTTTCTTCTGGATACAGAAGTCTTATAAGCCTCTCAAAGGTAACAACTGTCTCAAGGCAGTCTCACACTGGCTCTCTCTTTTGTGTGGTCCTTCTCTTGCCCACAGAAAACACTTAAATCCTTTGTCCCGACAAATCCTAGAAGTGGAATGAAGGTCCATTCCCAGCTCAGCAATTTCTCCTTTGTCCCGTTGGTGACAGTTAGCGGCTTATCTCTCAGAGCTTATCTCTTCCCCCCCACCACAGATACACATACACACACACACACACACACGACAGCTTTCATATACATATGAAATCCGTATGTCACATATGTTATATGTAGCACATTATATAATTATATAAAACGAAATTTGTAAGCTAATGTAAGTATCAAGATATAAGCTATATAAAAATCTGTGTAGCTTGTATACCTGAGATGTGGGGAAGGTGCTCAAAAACTAAAGCCTTAGAAAATGTGTGATTTTGGCACTTTTTAAAAGCTTTATTAAGGTATAATTTATTACAAAAAATTACACATATTTGATGTATACAGTTTGATGAGTGTGAACATATGTGTGCACCTCTAGTGCCATGACCACAGTCCAGGTACTAAACATGTCCATTTGGAAGTGCTGGACCTGAGCACTGTTTTTGGAGGATGCTCTCTATTGTATCTCAGTACCTCAGCAAACATTTACCTTTAACATTCTTCCATGTCCTGTTTTATAAAGCTAATTTTTTCTGTGTTTTTGTGGTCATGGGTCTTTTCTGAGTTTTTAGTGCTTAATGAGTGACAGGCAGCAGAAGCTGAGACATAAGGAGATGTGACATAAGGAGCTGAGAGATTGGAGCAAGCCTAATTCAATTAGGACTCTCTCTCCTTCCTCAGGCCTCACACCTGATTAGTTACCAAAGCTGAACCGCTCTTTCTGGTGTATATTTATCAAATTTTCCTATCCCCTTTTATCCAAGTGCCATTGCCCTTCTTCAGACATTCAGCTGGATCACTGAGATACTATTCAACATTTTGTCTTCCTCTAGTCTCAACCCTCCAAGCCATTTTAATTAGTTTTCAAAATCATGTATCTGGACCCATCTCTCCGTTGCTTAAAAATCCTTCAATGACATCCCGTTGCCTACTGTGTGAACTCTAAACTCCTTCACAAGTTGGTCTCTAATTATCTTTCCAGAATTATCTTTTGCCAGCTCTTTCTCATGTGCACTAATCCTCAGCGATACTGAATTGTAGTTTTCACACAAAGGTGACAGCGGGGCACTAATTAAGTAGTTGAAAATAAATAAAATAATCCTCTCATAAACTGTAAAACCATACCACAGTGGAAAAGAGCAGAGATACACAAATTTGTCTTAAAGAGATAACATCATTCCTATCATTGTGGGCTCATCATGCCAACCCACCAGCAGAAGAAGAAAGGAATTACTGGAAGTGGCAATTGACTGTGATTTTCAGGAGGAGGTAGATTTGTTGCTATATAACGAAGGCCATATGGAGTATAGAAGTCAGGGATTGATTCACTGTGGAGCCTCTTGGTGCTTTCATACCTGGTAGTAAACATAACTGATCAATCATAGCAACAGCTCACCAAGTGCTCTGATTTCTCATGGATAAAGACCTAAGGACAGGTGGCAATGAGGAGAACTTAGCAATGATTAGTAAAGAAGGAAGATGATAAGCATCAATTTCTCAGGAAAAACTGGAGCTGTAGATATAATATCTTGTCCCAGTACAGTTCTTTTTGTAAGATTTCCTTCCTTCCTCCCTTCCTCCCTTTCTTTCTTTCCAGAAATTGTGACCACCAACTTAAAGAACCACTGACAGGAAAGATTAAATTTAACATGGGTCAAAAGTGGATCTGAATAGTGCAAGGGTTTTATCTCAGGACCTCAGTCATCACCTCTTTTCCGAGACTCACAGACTGCCTGATTCATGACTATTCCAGTTATGTTAGATTTTAAATAGTGTTGCTTTGGACCAAGGAGCCCACTGTATAATTGGGGTAGCTGAGCATGACTTTGAATATATGACCAGAGAATCCACTAGTCCTACCATATTTTCCAGCTCCCAGAAACTTCTAGTCTAGTAGAACATTTGGAGTGGCTCCTTAAAAGCACAGCTGAGGCACTAGCTTGGGGATTGCATGCAACCAGTCAAATGTAGCGTATACCATCTGTGATTATTAGGTACCATGTCCCCGGTAACTAGAAGCCATGGGTCTTGGGACCAAAGGGTGGAAGTAGAAAGAAATCTTCTCAATATCCTCCCTAGTGATTCTCCTGGGGAATTTGTGTTTTCCTTTCCTACAACTTTAGTGTTTACCAGGTTAGAGATTCAGAGACAGAAATGTTTCCACCAGGGAACATAGTAAATGGTTCTTGGAACCTAAACTTAAGACTGAAGCCTGTTTTGAACCACACCTATCCAATGTCCTCATTCCAGGTCTCAGAAACTTAATTTTAGCACAGAAGACTAAGAAAGACTTGTTGGAAAATCCACTAATCTCAAAATCCTACTTGAAACCTAGGTTTCAACCCACCCATTCTTCCCTCTGGTTAAAAAGATAAAGGTCACTTTAATTGCTGTCCAAAGACCTTCTGGATTTCACACAGTTCCTTAAGTTGGTAGTTAGCTGACTTGAAACTCTCATTTTTTGAAAGTTTCAGTGTTTAAGATGACACTTAACAATACCTAACTGATTATATAAACCTTACCATTGCCATCGATATCTCAAACACTAGAGATATTATATAAGCAATGCATTTCTTTCTACAAATATGTCAACACAGTTCAGCCTGAGTGAGTCTCTTAATAACAGTGATGCTACAGCATGCCCTCTTGCCATCATTGGTGCCAGCGCCCTGGCATCCCATGCCAATAATCTCACTAAGGGAGACTGGACCTTAAACTGGCTAGAAGGACTCTAGGAGCCATGCCCTTCAGGGTTGTCTCACTAAATAAGCAAGGAAACAAGAGTATTTAAACTCCAGCTTCTGAGAGCAACGGTTAAGAGATGCACTCAGGGAACAGTAATTCTCCGGGCCTTTTGCACTGCCACACTCACTGGCAAAGCAGGCTTTAGAGATAAAAGAAAACCCTCAAAGGTAGGTGCTGGCAGCTGCCCCTTTTCAGTGAATAGAGCAGTGGCTATGGGCAGGGCACCAACAGCACCTGCTATTATAGCCAAGCCTGGACATTTTGAAGTTTTCAGATATTTTCCCCTTATTATTCAGCCTCCCTCACAACAAATTCTTGAATTTCATGAACTCTTTGTTTCAAACTAAAAAAAAAATAATAACTTTTAGAATTTTCTTGCTGCCTCCATTGAATTATTTACTCCATGTTTTATGCTTGGCATGTACAAAAAATATTCTCCTTTGAGTCCCAGCCTAGAAAACTATTCATCGTTCCTGAGAATTTAGATTTCCGCTCTTCTCTAGAACATTATCTGTTTCCGTAAGTCACTTTTACCCTTCTACTTTGATGGATCATTATGGTTCTCTCTCTGATGGTTCATATCACACTGTATTGAAACCTGGTGTGTCTTCCTAGCTATGCCAGGAGGTTTTTCACGGCCTTACTAGGCAAAGTCATAGCCTAGCCTAATGTCTGATGCACACTGGACAGTTGCATTGTGAATTGAAGAAATCCATTAACCTTAAGAAATGTGGCTTTTCCCCCCCTTTGGTTTAGGTATCTTAATAAAAAGATGAAAGAGCAGGTTTGATTCACCAAAAAACAGAAGTTAATTTTATTAGAAGCCGTTTACTAATTCATCATAATATTGTATGAAATTTTATTTAGAAATCAAATTACAAGGAAAAATATAGAATTGGTTTATTGAGAGGAAAATTCACAGGCAAATTTAGCTCCAGATCAATGTAAATGTGGGTTTGGTCTTCTAAAAAAAGATATAATTAATTAAATTACTGTATAGTAACTGTTATTATTAATACTATGTTTCTAATAGGTGGAGAATTGTAAAATATTGGCTTTTCAAGTGAAATGTGAAATGTAGCTGTCGTGTCTGGCAAAACAAGCAGGAATAAGCCTTATTAAGGAACCATTAGGATGACGAAACTGCTTCCCTAACTGCATAATTCTAAATGCTAAAGTCTTTAATTATCATTTGGGATCTACCTGTATTCAGATACATATAATTAAAAATATCTAGAGCTGGTGTTCATAAGAAAGAAGTGCAAAAACATCTGTAATGGAAATGAATAGGTAGGAAAAGGAGATTTTTAAATGGTGGCCTGGTCAGGGATGTATAGGATTTCACTGAAAAACTAAACAATCTGGATGTGTGTGTGTGTGTGTGTGTGTGTGTGTGTGTGTGTTATAGAGAAAGAGAGGAGGTGGGAGAGAGAGAGAAAGAGAGAGGAAGAAAAAGAGAGAGATTTATTTTAAGCAACTAGCCCACGTGATTGTGGGGGATTGGTAAATCCAAAATCTTCAGGATAATCTGGCAGGCTGGAGACAAAGAGAAGAGTTGCAGTTTGAGTTGGAAGGCAGTCCGCTGGCAGAATTCTATCCTGCTCAGAGGACGTCAGTCTTTTCTCTATTAAGGCCTTTGACTGATTGGGTGAGGCCCACCACTTCACGGAGGAGAGTCTGCTTTAGTCAAGTCCTCAGATTTAAATGTTAATCTCATCAAAAACAACACCTTCACAGAAACATCCAGAATAATGCTTGAACAAATACTTGGGCTCTTTGGCTCAACCAAGTCGATGCCTAAAATTAATCATCACAATCATCCGTAAGCTTTTATCTCCTTTTCCTTCAGAAACTCCATTTAAATGGCAGTAAGTTAATTTTAAAATGTTTAAACTTAAAAGGGGAATAAGAACAGAAAGGATATGAAATCAAGAAGAGATAAAGGGCATATAAAGGTAGTGAATCACTCAACAGAGTAGAGGAAATTAGAATCTAAAATCCCTGCGGTGATATTGACAAGAAGTGAGCCAGTTCACCCTGCAGAGTCCCAAGAAAATTGACCCATACTAACGCTATCTATTAGGTGGCTGACTCCCCACGACCCCTCCACAGACAAATAACATGATCACAAGTGCATGGTTTATTCTCCACAGGAATTAAACTGAGCATTCCGTAGTCAGGACATAAGGCACACAGCGTACAGCTCAGGGATAAAGTCATGGACGTTCCAGTCTGCATTCTGACCTGTGGGAGTTTTCCTTTCTTTATCACACCTGCTCCCAGAGCATTTATAGCCAGAAATATGCTCTGCAAGTAGAATATTGACAGAGTCTTTACTGAGAAAGAAAAAATTATTCAAGAGAAAAGATCTCTGATCATTGATATTTGGGAGTCCCCTGATGGAAAATCATGTACTGAGAGATCTAAATCTTCCTCTCCCAAGACAGGAAGTGAATGGAGAATGGCTGGCCTTCACAAATCAAGAAATAAAATATCATCAAGAAGTGTTCATTAGGAGAAAGAACCGGAAGTATAGAGAGAGCTCCTTTCAGGGAAGAAGTATTAGGGAGTGAGTAGGAACATGTTTAAGATTTTTATACTGTGGGGCATGTCATTAAAGGGCAGTGTCCTCGAAATTTTTACAGTAGCCTTTTAACTAATCTCTCCTCTTAACTCTTCACCCTATTTTCAGTGAAGATGCCAGAGCTCCTTTAAAACGTAAGTTGTAGCCATCAGTTTCTTCCATTGATTCCCCACCTGCCCCATCCCACTCACAGTGAAAGCTGAAATTGTTAACAATCCTGGCAAGGCTGTGCCCCTCCCCCCACCCCAAAGGCTCTCTGGGCTTGGCTCCTACATCCTCCCATCCTCCCATTTCTCTCCTGCTATTTCTCCCTAGCTCCAACAATACCAGCCTGTAAGTCATTTTTAAAACATGCCAGAAACACTCCTTCCTCAGAACCGTTTTACAACCTTTCTAAACTCCACCGAGAATACTTTCTAGATAATCTCCTAGCTCATTTCTTACCTCCTTCAGATATTCTTTGAAATGTCACATTTCTTGGCCTTCCTTGACCATACTATTTAAAATCACAATTATTGCCCCCTGTTCCCATGCCCTAAAGTTCTTATCTTCTTCCTTCATTTCATTTTTCTTTAAAGAGCTTACAACTTTAGCATCTGAACCCCAACTAGAATATAAGCTCCAGCAGAATAAGAGTATTTATGGTTTTATTTTGTTTATTAGTAAATTTCCCAGTATTTATAAAAATGCCTGACTCATAGTAGCAACTAAAATGTTTATTTAAAAAATTAAATAAAGTGAACATTTTAGTCTATGTTTATGTGATGCATTACTTTGATTTTAAGAATAATTAAGGTGGAGGGACACACTTGTAGCCCTATCCTGGGCGGTGCAAACACATTATATGTAACCAAAACGTTTGTACCCCCATAATATTCTGAAAAATAAAAAAAGAATAATTTTTAAAAAGGGGTAAAATTAAAGGTTTAAAAAAGATATTCCTACGCTGTTTCTCTGTAGGTCCACACAGCGAGTTAACACCTCTTATATTATCCTGGATTAAGCTTAAGCCCATTATTCAAAGTGAGGTGACGCAAGACCCGAGGAATGGGCCCCACTTGTACTCGCCATCAAATTGGTATTGACTGATTGACACTATGGTGCTTAAATGGTGATAATGTTCACTGGGGATTTTGGGGGTTGGGGGTGGACCCACATCCGGGGGATGTGGTGAACACCGTGAAGGGGAGGTGCATGCTTGAAGTGTATTTGGGGATGGGTATTAGGGGGTCTCAATGGG
>CAUYRT010071104.1:0-18054 GCA_963574885.1 Lepilemur ruficaudatus
ATGGCTGTAGTCCCAGCTACTCGGGAAGCTGAGGCAGGAGGATCTCTTGAGCCCAGGAGTGTGAGGTTGCTGTGAGCTCGGCTGACGCCACGGCACTCACTCTAGCCCGGACAACAGAGTGAGACTCTGTCTCAAAATAAATAAATAAAGGTTATAGTAGCTGTAGGTCAGTTGAGATCAGGTTTTGCTACAGAAAAACGCAGACACAAAACCTTTTGCTGCCCAGCCCTTTTGGGATTTCAGAGTTGCAGAAGGGATTGAGAATCTGTATACGGCATGACTGGCATTAGAAAAATAAACCATTAGCCACTGCCCTGGGAGCCAAAAGGCCTGATTCTACCAGTTGCTGCTCCTCTGATTTTTTTTATTTATTTATTTATTTTTGCTTGTTCCCATCTCTATTTTGCATTTTGGATGAATTCCTCAGCTGACTGGTGCTGGCTGTTTCATCTCAAGAGCGAGCCACCAAAGAGCTGCTTAGAGGCTCCAACTGCAAGGACAGGGCTTCCCAACTGATGGGCCTCACCCTGGGCTGAGGGGCTGCGCCCCCTGTAACCTGGAGACCTTTTCCACTGTATAGCACCGGGACTAGGGACGGTGCACTCAATCTGGGTGCACGATTTAAGAGAGGGGAAGGGGCATCCAAAAGCTCAGTAATCAAGATAAATAATACTTTAATGTCGTATTTTATAAAATCAAATTGGCAGACTATAGCCTGCAGGCTGGTTGCCTGGTCTAGCAAATAAAATTTTATTGGACCCAGAGCTGGGACCGGGGAGGGGCAAGTGAGGCAGTGTCTTGCAAGTGCAGGGCTCGATCCCGTCTTTATTTGAAATGCCCATCTTTTGTTCATCATGGCTTTTAATTTTTTAGAATAATCTTCACCTCGATGACTAAGTTTTTCCGTGTCCCCTTAAATCTTGTGCAAGCAGCGTGTGCTTGCCTAGTGTCACCCAGGCCCCGCCCTGCTGCCATATGGTTTATATTCCCAGAGCCAGACAACCCTCCAGTGTCCCGCCTGGGGTGCTGGAGTGTGGTGATATTAAGCCAGGTGGCTGTCAGAGTTTCCAGAGCTGAGACAGGGAAGAGGGTGGGGTCCCATACTCTACATATAGACATTTTTTTTTTTTTGAGACAGGATCTTGCTCTGTCATCCAGGCTTGGAGTGCAGTGGCCCGATCATAGCTCACTGAAGCCTTGAACTCCTGGTTCAAGTGATCCTTCCACCTCAGCTTCCCAAAGTGCTGGAATTACAGGTGTGAGCCATTGTGCCAGCCAAGACTGTCCCCTGTGTTTTCTGTAGGGCAGTTGCCCCTGGCTCTGCTCATGCCCAAGGCTCTCAGATTCCACCTTTCTTTTTTTTTTTTTTTTTTTTTAGACAGAGTCTCACTCTGTTACCTGGGCTAGAGTGCCGTGGTGTCAGCCTAGCTCACAGCAACCTCAAACTCCTGAGCTCAAGTGATCCTCCTGCCTCAGCCTCCCAAGTAGCTGGGACTACATACATGTGCCACCATGCCCAGCTAATTTTTTCTATATATTTTTAGTTGTCCAGCTAATTTCTTTCTACTTATTTTAGTAAAGATGGGGGGGGTCTCACTCTTGCTCAGGCTGGTCTTGAACTCCTGAGCTCAAACGATCCTCCTGCCTCAGCCTCCCAGAGTGCTAAGATTACAGGCGTGAGCCACCGCACCCAGCTGATTCCACCTTTCAAGATAATAAATCTCAGAAGGGAGGCGTCAGGAGGGGTCTAACTTCTCATGCAGATGCTCAATCAATCTACTGTGCAAGACACCTGGCATGCCACCTTTCAAGGTGCCTGCTGCCTCCAGTTCCTGCGCCCTTCCTGGGCTCTGTGGTGTGAATGGACTTTCCTCTGGTGACTTTAGGCATCAGCCTGCTCTGCTCTGCTCAGCCAATGACCACTCATCCACCTGCTTTCCATCTTCCTAGACTTTGTAGACATCTCTTGTCTACTGTTCTCTCCTCTTATGCCTTCTTTGACCTGGTAGGGTTCTATTCCTTTACTATCGCTTTAATGGGAGCCATTCAACTGTCAGGTTCAACCAATAGAAGTCTCTTTCTCTCTGTCTCTCTGTCTCTCTCTCTCGTTCTCTATTTTATTTGCATAGTTGCACTTTTTTTCTCTATTTTATTTGCAGAGTTACCATTTCCCTAAGTTATTTGCAGAGTTACCATTTCTCTATTTTATTTGCATATTTCTCTCTCTTTTTTTCTAAGATACAGGATCTTGCTCTGTCACCCCAGGCTGGAGTGCAGTGGCATGATCATAGCTCACTGTGGCTTTGAACTTCTGGCCTCAAGCAATCCTCCTGCCTCAGCCTCCCAAGTAGCTGGGACTACAGGCATGGGCCACCACGCCCTGCTAATTTTTCTATTCTTTTGCGAAGGTGGGGTCTCACTATGTTTCCCAGGCTGGTCTCAAACTCCTAGCCTCAGCAATCCTCCTGCTTTGGGCCACCCAAAGTGCTGGATTACGGGCATGAGCCACCGCAGCTGGCCTGGATGGCTTTTAGTCATTGGTTCTGGCATAGTGAGGGTGACTTCTCCTTGGTACTCTTCTCACTTCATCTGAGATCAGATTCTCTTTAATAGACTTTTGGAGCCACAACTTTTGGTAATCAGAGGCATGGATGTGGCTGAAAGGAAGAACTTGGCTGAGGAGATGCAGCTCTTGCTGGGCCTTTGGGCTCTGCCCTCTCATCTAAGATTCAGTTGGACAGTGGGAGCTGGCGTTCCCTCTGCTGGGCTTTAGTGGAGCACCCTGGGACATTAGCATTAGCAATCCATTCCAACTCTGTGAGGTCCTGCGTGGAATACAGAAGGTTGAACAATCAGGGTTTTCTCGTCAACTTCTTTGCTAGCTACCTATTCACCATCCCTTCTCCTCCTACAACAAATTCAGGTTATTTGGAATTTGTCAACACATGTTCAGTAATTTTCCATGGCCCATAATTTATTTTAAGTTGCCTTAGACTCTCCGGGAGGCCATTTTCATCCTGAAAGAACAGGGTGACGCTCAAAAGTCCCTTCTCCCAGTCCCTAGAGGCCCCTGGAGGCTTTTCCGCTCAATTGCTCTGCTTTCCATGCGCTAGAGAGTTGCATTTGAGATTAGACGTTGAGGCCTTAACCTTACGCTAGTGAGGCCACACAAGATGGCCCCTACCCTCTGGACCCACTCAAGTATCTACCTAAAGATGTTTACCTACCGACAGTGCTCTGTTTAGCACTCGAAGGAAAGGGAATGGAATCTGGCCTCATCCTGACATATTCCTCATAGACCTTTTTAAAAATTAATTTTTATTAATCTATAGTTAAAAATTGTCATAGAGATCTGACAAATACTACCTCAGCCAGATGATCAAGGTCTACATCAACAGTGAAAGTCATGTTGATAGCCCTTGGTATGAATGGCACTTCACCTCTGTGGTCTTCCTCCCCCAAAGCCATGAGACCAATCTAATCATGACAAAAACATCAGACAAGTCCCAGCTGAGGGACATTCTACATACCATCCTCCTTATGGTCTATGCTTTTCTCTATAGTACTTTCGAACATCTAACATTCTATCTTTCAACATAGGTTCCAAAGGGGCACATATTTTAGTCTGTTTTGTTCATTGCAGTGTCTGCAACTTGAATACAGTTCCTGAAATAAAATACATGCTCAATAAATACTTAATGAATGAATATAGAACTGCCTTATCCTTTTAATTATTACATAGTATTTCACTGTGTGAATATAACATAATTTATTTAACCAGATTACTGCTCAGAGGCATTTAGATTATTTCTAATCTTTTGCTATTGCTAACAACCCTGCCCTGAACAACCTTGTATATAGTCATTTACATATGTGAGAGTATGTCTTTAGGATGTACTTCTAGAATTGAAAGTGCTGGCCTCAAGTATATGTTTCCAATTTTGATACACATTACATGCTGCTCTCTATCTTAGAGGTGGTACTAATTTAGACTCCTACCAGCAAAATATGAGAGTACCCATTTCCTCACATCCTCACCTACACAATAGCATCAGTGAAAAAGTGAAAAATGGTAGCAAAGCGTAATTTTTTTGAGTGAGGTTGAGTAACTTTTCCTATGTTTAAGAGCTATTTATGTTCCTTTTTTATGTGAACTGTCTGTTAATATATTTTTATCCATTTTCCTATTGGGTTATTTGTCTTCTCATTAATACATAAAAAGTCTTTACATGTTAAATGTATAATATTTAATATACATATTACATATTTTTATTAAGTATGTATTAAATAATAACAGATTGATGAAACGGAGCAAAGAGTTTAGACATAGATCCAAATACACAGAAAAGTTAATATCAGTGAGCAAAAGATTATCCAATAAATGATGTTGGGGCAACCAAATCTCCATCTAGAAAAAAAAATAATCTTGGTCTACATCTCACGTTTTACGCCAAAACAATTGTAGTGGGATAAGGTATTTCAGTATAAGAAAGTAAAATCATAAAATTACTAGGAAAAAAAGTGAGAAAATTGTTGTTAATAGAACTAAAGTCTGAACAATCCTTTATGCCTTACACTGCCCTGAATGATCTCATTCATACCCGTGGTTTCAATTAGCATGACTCCCAAATTCATTCTTCTATCAGAACTCTCTTCTGAGCTTCAGACCCATATAGGCAACTGCCTACTGGACATCTCCACTTGAATGCCACACACTCAACTCAAAATTAACATGTCAAATTTAATCGCTAATATCCTCCCTCCCCAGACAATCTTCTTTCTCAGCAGATTGTCACCCATCCATCCAGCTGCTAAGATCAGGAACCTGGAAGTTACTCTGAATGCATTCCTCTCCCTCACAAACCCCAACCCATTCACATACCCCTAGCTATGTCTCTCAAATGGATCTTCTAAGGACCTCTTGAATTCATTTCTCTCTTTCTACATTGCTGTCAATCTAGTTCAAGTTCCCATCACCTCAAGAGTTCTGTGCCCTCTTGCCAGTGACCACTGCGGAATCAATTGAAGCACGGTGCCTCCCCCTGCTTAAAACCTTCAAAGGCTCACATTACTCCTCAGATAAAAATCAAAATCTACATCCAGTCTTGGGGAGGAGGGAGATTGGGGAGATGTTGACCAAAGGACACAAAATTTCAGTGAGATAAGATGAATCAGTTCAAGAGATCCATTGAACATCATGGTGACTATAGTTAATAACAAGTCATTGTACACTTGAAAATGGCCAAGAGAGTCAATGTTACGTGTTCTCACCATCAAAAAAAAAAAAATGATAAGTATGTGAGGTGACACTCATGTTAATTAGCTCGATTGAGCCATTCCACAATGTGTACATATTACAAAACACCACGCTGTGTGGCATAAATGCATACACTTTTTAGTTGTCAATTTAAATAAATGATTTTTTAAAGCCCACTCTGTTCTTTTCTCAAGTCCTTGGCTTTCTTTTAGTCCCTTCCATTTATGTGCTCAATAAGATGAGGACTGAAAAATGTCCACGTGGTGACATGGAGATACAAAGAACTTCAACAACATGTCCATCAGTCGCCTCTTATGTGCCATCCCAATCCTCTTGGCCCTGTCTCTTACTCTGGGCTCTACTGTTGCAGGCAGTTCTGTGCAGGCTTCAACCAACTTTGAGAACTTGAAACCTTTCCCAGGCCCACACCAGTCTCTCTGGATTCCTATCCCAAGGCTTCATCAAAGGCACAGCCTGGGAAACTCGCAGGGATAGACTCAGGGCCTTTGCATATGCTGCTCCTCTTGCCTGGAATATTCCTTCGACATCTTAGTTGTGCCTTATACATGCCTATTCAACCTTGAATCACAGCTCAGGTTTCATGTCTTCAGGGAAGTCTTCCCTGGCCTCCATGAATAGATCAAATCCTTCTCTTTTTAGGCTCTTACAGTATCATGTACTTCTTTTGTGACATCTTGTAATGTTGCTTCGTTTAAGTCATGTCTGTTTTACCCACTAGTCTGTGAGCAAATCCATAAATTGTGAGTGTGACCAAATAGACTCCCCAGGCCACCCACTAGCTAATCAAGCCAGGAAAGAGTTGGGAATTGACTTTCAAATCTAGCAATGTTCAGACTTGGAAATCACATAGATTTAGATCTGCTTAGGTGCCCAAGCAAATATAATATTGTCTGAGGCATCCCCCCACCTCCAAAGTTCCTCGCATGCCTGAGCTTCATTGTCCCCTTGGTGTGCCTGTGTCTTCCAGTGCAGATGTTGACCTTGGAGACCCATGGCTGCCTCTGCAGGAGCTGCACATTTCCAAGCCATAAATCATCTTATAGCCCATATTTTCTAGATGTATTAGTTTTCTTTTGCTGCACAACAAATAGCTCCAAATTACAGGCTTCAAACAACACCCACTTACTAGCTTAAATTTCTGTAGGTTAGAATCCAGGCAGGTGTGTGTGAGTCCTCTGCTCCAGGTCTTATAAAGCTAAAATCCAGGTGTTGGCCAAGCTAGGCTCTGGGTAAAAATCCATTTCCAAGTTCATTCAGATTGTCCAGTGGTTTCAGTTCCTTGCAGTTGTTGTAAGGACTGACACCCCCCCACCCCCATTTCCTTGCTAGCTGCCTGCATTCCTTGGCATGGGGCTCCTCCATCTCCAAGCCAGCAATAGTGCATCCAGTTCTTCTCAAGCTCCCTATCTATCTGAATTTTCTTTCTGCCACTAGTTTTTAAAGATCCATGTGACTACATTAGGCCCATCCAGGTAATCTCTCACATGCCATATAATATAGTGTAATCACAGGAGTAATACAGGGAGACAAAATTCCTGGGCACCATCTTAAAACTCTGCCTACCACACCAGGTAATGCAGGGCCTTCTTTTAGTACGAGTTAAACATTAAGCAGCAACATCTTGATAGTGCTGTATTTGAAAATAACTGCAAACAATTGAAAATGCTCGGGAGTTCTGCTCTACTTTAATTTTCATCTCATGAGGAGCTGGCTTTTCCTTGGCTGTTACAAATAGGCAATAATTATTGGTCCTCAAAATAATCAATATCCACATAAAGATCTTTTATACATAGTAAAGGTGTGATATATAAGGGTGGTAGTTTGCTAGCCCTAAATTTTAGAATTTCAAAAGAAGGAACTTATCTGGTTTAACTCACAATAAAGACATGAGTTGGCCTTTAGTGAAAAATCTAGTTTAGTAGAGGTTGGTCTCTGTATCCTATGAAACAAGATTCTGAGAGTTCTCTTAATCACAACTTTTGATCAAACCAACCACATTAATGTGTTTATTGCATTGCCTGGTTACCAAAGTGATACATTCGGCCCTCTATTTATTAAGAAACAGTCACAGAAAGTGAGGCACTCTACCAAAGCACCATGTTTTTCTTACGGAAGTTTTAAAATTAGCAAACGAATAGCTATAAATGCCAACGTTTGCATGATAAGGGACATATGAGTAGCAGTCATTCCACAAACATTTTTTTGAATGCTGTCTACGTTTCAGGCACTGTTCTGACACAGGGATTTCAAAAGGAGATTGTGTAGCATGATAGTTAGTGGTTAAAAATATGATTTTCAAATCAGATTGGCTCAAGTCCCAGCGCTACAACGTGCCATCCTTCTGAAGGTTACTTAAGTCTCTGAGTTTATTTTTTCATCTGCAAAATATGGATAATAATAAAACCTACTATGCTGTGTTCCTGTGAGCATTAGTGTGGGTAAGGAAATGTTTATGAAGCACTTAGCACAAAACCTGACAGTTTGTTTGTTATTACTATCAGCTTTAGGTACCCACTTTCCAGTCATGTAAGGAGATAAGAGAACACGATGTGCCAGAGATGTAGAAAATTGTGGGAAATACCAGTGAGAGATATGGTTGTATAGATAAGGTGGAGATGACTCTACCTTGAAGATCTTGGATTACACCATATTAGAAATTGGATCTGAACTCTCCTTGGGGGCTAGCCAAAGTTTCATCAAGAGTTATACTCATAGGTTGATGCTATGACTATACAGCTTGCTATGCTATAGACTTAGTATGAATCACAGTCACGGTCCAACTCAGACTCATTATGGTAGTGGGGCGTCTTGATTAATGGCCTCTGCAAAAGTTTCCCAAGTCTCCTCATAATCATAATTGCAGATAGCTTCATCTTCAACCTCTTTTGGCACCATTAAGCTGAGCACAGTAAAAATGTGAAATCATTCTGAACCTAATTTGATGCAACTTATTTAATTGTTAAGAGAATTAACACTTCAGAACCCATAAAAGTATGGTACAGCACTGTTAATTTCATTATGAAACGCCCGGCAAATAATACCGCTGCTCTAATATTGTGCTTCCACTTTTGATTTTCCTTAGGGAAACATGTCCCTCCAGTCTTCAGTTCTGACCTGCCTTTTCCTGATAATCTCTGGTTCCTGTGAGTTCTTGCCTGAAGCAAGTTATTCTAGAAGCTATCCTTGTGATGAGAAAAAGCAAAATGACACTGTTATTGCGGATTGCAGCCATCGTAAACTGCAAGAAGTTCCCCAAACAGTGGGCAAATATGTGACGGAACTGGACCTCTCTGATAATTTCATCACATACGTAACGAATGAATCATTTCAAGGGCTACAAAATCTCACCAAAATAAATCTAAACTATAACCCCAGCGTACAGTACGAGTATGAAAATCTTGGTCTGAAAAAAAGTGGCATGACTATTACAGACGGGGCATTCCTCAACCTGAAAAACCTACGGGTGTTACTGCTTGAAGACAGTCAGTTACTCAAAATACCCGCTGCTTTGCCAGGGTCTTTGAGAGAACTTAGTCTAATTCAAAACAATATAAATGAAGTAACTAAAAATGATACTTCAGGACTTACGAACTTGGAAAGACTCTATCTGGGCTGGAACTGCTATTTTAACAAAGTCTGTGATAAAACGCTTGACATAGAAAATGGAACATTTGAAAACCTGACGAATTTGAAGGTGCTGTCACTGTCTTTCAATCCTCTTTTCCACGTGCCACCCAAACTGCCCAACTCCCTACTGGAACTTTATCTGAGCAATGCCAAGATCGAAAAGATCCGTCAAGAAGACTTCAAGGGATTGACGAATTTAATAGTGCTAGATTTAAGCGGGAACTGTCCGAGGTGTTTCAATGCACCGTTTCCATGCACGCCTTGTGATGAAGATGCTTCAATTCAGATACATCCTCTTGCTTTTCAAAACCTGACTAAACTTCAATACCTCAACCTCTCTAGCACTTCCCTCCGGGAGGTTCCTGCGACCTGGTTTGAAAATATGCCCTGTCTGAAGGTGCTGCATCTTGAATTCAACTATTTAGTGAAAGAAATAGCCTCTGGGGGATTTTTAACGAAGCTGCCCCACTTAGAAAGACTTGATTTATCTTATAACTATGTAAAAACAGAATATCCACAGTATATTAATATTTCCAACAACTTCTCTACACTTTCGTCTCTCCAGGCATTGCATTTAAGAGGTTACGTGTTTCAGGAACTTAGGAAAGAAGATTTCCAGCCACTGATGGGGCTTCCGAACTTAACGACTATTAACTTGGGTGTTAACTTTATTAAGCAAATTGATTTTACTCTTTTCCAAAATTTCTCCAAACTGAAAATTATTTACTTGTCAGAAAACAGAATATCACCCTATGTAAGTGATATCAGGCAGAATTATGCAGACAGTTCCTCTTTCCAAAGTCATATCCTTAAACGACGCTCAATTCATACTGAGTTTGACCCACATTCGAATTTTTATCATAAGACCAGTCCTTTAATAAAGCCACAATGTACAGACTATGGCAAAGCCTTGGATTTAAGCTTGAACAATATTTTCTTTATTGGGAGAAAGCAATTTGAAAGTTTTCATGACATTGCCTGCTTAAATCTGTCTTCAAACAGCAATGCTCAAGTGTTAAATGGAACTGAATTTTCAGCCGTGCGTCAAATCAAATATTTGGATTTGACAAACAATGCACTAGACTTTGATAATATTCATGCTCTCAGTGAGTTGGCCAACTTAGAAGTTCTAGATCTCAGCTATAATTCACACTATTTCAAATTAGCAGGAGTAACACATCGTCTACAATTTATTGAAAATTTAACACATCTAAAAGTTTTGAACTTGAGCCACAACGGCATTTATACTTTAACAGAAAAGTATACTCTGGAAAGCAAGTCCCTGGAAGAACTAGTTTTCAGTGGGAATCGCCTGGACATTTTGTGGAATGAAGATAACAGGTATATCTCCATTTTTAAAGGTCTCACCAATCTCACACGGCTTGATTTATCCTTTAATAGACTGACATCTATCCCAAATGATGCGTTCTGTAATTTGCCCCATGGTCTCACTGAGCTACTTATACGTGATAACAGGTTAAATTTCTTTAACTGGACATTACTCCAGCAGTTTCAACGGCTCAGCTTGCTGGACTTACATGGAAACAAGTTATACTTTCTAAGTGATAGCCTGTTTACATTTCCATTCTCCCTTCGGACACTGCGGCTGAGTCGCAACAGGATTTCCTACCTGCCCTCTGGCTTCTTTTCCGAAATCCGCAGTGTGGTGCACCTCGACTTAAGTTCCAACTTGCTAAAGATGATCGACAGATCCACACTTCAGACGAAGAACACCAATTTATCTCTTTTGGAACTACATGGAAACACTTTTAACTGCACCTGTGACATTGGAGATTTTCGAAGGTGGATGGATGAAAATCTGAATATAACAATTCCTAGATTGACAGATGTCACTTGTGCCAGTCCCGGGGATCAGAGAGGGAAGAGCATCGTGAGTCTGGAGCTAACAACTTGTGTTTCGGATACCATTGCGGTGGTGTTATTTTTCTTCTCATTCTTTATCACCACCATGGTTATGTTGACCGCCCTGGCTCACCACCTGTTTTGCTGGGATGTTTGGTTTATCTATCACGTGTGTCTAGCTAAGGTAAAAGGCTATAGGTCTCTTTCCACATCCCAAACTTTCTATGACGCTTACATTTCTTATGACACCAAAGATGCCTCTGTTACTGACTGGGTGATAAACGAGCTGCGTTACCACCTTGAAGAGAGTCAAGAAAAAAATGTTCTCCTTTGTTTAGAGGAGAGGGATTGGGACCCGGGATTAGCCATCATCGATAACCTCATGCAGAGCATCAACCAAAGCAAGAAAACAATATTTGTTTTAACCAAAAAATACGCCAAAAGCTGGAATTTTAAAACAGCTTTCTACTTGGCCTTGCAGAGGCTAATGGATGAGAACATGGATGTGATTGTATTTATCCTGCTGGAGCCAGTCTTGCAGCATTCTCAATATTTGAGGCTGCGGCAGCGGATCTGTAAGAGCTCCATCCTCCAGTGGCCTGACAACCCCAAAGCAGAAGGCTTGTTTTGGCAAAGTTTGAAAAATGTGGTCTTAACTGAAAATGACTCACGGTATAACAACTTGTATGTTGATTCCATTAAACAATACTAACTGATGTTAAGTCATGGTTTCACACCATAATAAAAATGCAAAGCAGTGACCTTTCTGTCTTAGTTAGCTATTGCTATGCAACACATTACTCCAAAACTTAGTGGCTTTGGCCAGGCACGGTGGCTCACGCCTGTAATCCTAGCACTCTGGGAGGCCGAGGCAAGAGGATCGCTCAAGGTCAGGAGTTCAAGACCAGCCGGAGCAAGAGCGAGACCCTCCCCCCCCCCCGTCTCTACTAAAAAAATAGAAAGAAATTAGCTGGACAAATAAAAATAAATAGAAAAAATTAGCTGGGCATGGTGGCACATGCCTGTAGTTGCAGCTACTCGGGAGGCTGAGGCAGGAGGATCACTTGAGCCCAGGAGTTTGAGGTTGCTGTGAGCTAGGCTGATGCCAGGGCACTCTAACCCAGGCAACAGAGCAAGACTCTGTCTCAAAAAACAAACAAACAACAACAAAAAAACCTTAGTGGCTTAAGACAATACACATTTGCCAGCTCACAGTTTTTGCGGGTCTGGCGTCTAGACACGGCATAACTGGGTCCTCTGCTTCAGGGTCTCTCAGAGGTTGCAATGTAGGTGTCAGCCAGGGCCACAGGCATCTCTAGGGTTGGGATCCACTTCGAAGCTCCCACGCAGGTGGTTGTTTTCAAGATTCAGTTCCTCCCGGGCTATTGGCCAAAGGCTGTTCTCAGTTCCCTGCCATGTGGACCTCTCTCATGAGGCAGCTTCCTTCATCAGAGCCAGCAAGAGAGAGAGAGGCTGCTAGCAAGATGAGATCACAGTCTTTTGTAATATAATCAGGGAAGTGATATCCCATCATTTGGCCATATTCTATTTGTTAGAAGTAAACCACAGGCCCTGCCAGCTCCATGGGAGTGACCACCTCAGTACAGGGAAAGCAGGTGAAGACCAAGATGGTGGGCTGCTATCACCTCAGTTGGTCATCAACTGTTTTCCCTGGACTGCCATCAGGGACAGCCTGCCATCCTCATCATAGATTGTCAGTATCAGGAGATGGGGATCATTGTGGGCCATCTTAGCAGCTGGCCTAATAGACCTTCTTTTCAAATCTAAGAACTTTTGCCACTGTGATTAGTAGTTCTGATATTAAGTTGCTGTTTAGATTTATCATAAATCTGTGGCTACACAGTTATAGTACGCTGTGGTTGCATTAGTCTTTTTTACAATTACTTGTACAAATATTGGCTATAATATTTGACTTCTAAAGTTTAGATGTCATCAAAAGTCTGAGAAGGATAGTTTTTAAAGTGTCTTTTACTTCTTGATCATTTTTTAAAAGTATGCAGCTAAATTAGAAGCTTTTGGAGTATTTGTTAAATGCCATTGCTGTAAATCTTTAAATGAATGAATAAAAATGCTTCATCTCACATAATGAGTGTATGATAAATATATGGTAGAGAAATAGATCTATAACATAAAAGACATTACCTTCTACGTTGGATTTTTTGAGAACTTTTTTTTTAAATTTGGTAGAAATTAAAGAGGAAGCAGTTTTCATGAAGCTTTAAAATTAAGATAATTTTTAATAAAGAAATTAATTCTATCTTGATTTCCTACTAAGAAACCATAAAATCAGAATGCCCAGCTGTTGGTAGCCTTTATGCAATTCTCCCAAATGAAACAACTTTGGCACCCCTTACTACCGCTACCACCTTCATGGTTCATCTGCATCCATCCATAGCATCCTCTACCCAGTGTAGGTATGAATCTTGAGGCATCTTATGATATTTACCTGAGAATAATTCGAAATTATCCAAACATCAGAAAATAAAGTCCCTTCAGAATGAAAAGAAGAAAAACCTCCAATCACTACCGTTCCTGAAGTACAGCCTCTTAGTTAATCTTGCAGGATGAGTTATCTTTAAATATGTGTTTCTAAAGAACTGGCCAAAATGGTGTGTCATGGTGTTATTGAATATAGACAAAGTGGAAATCAGCACAAGTTTGCCAAGGACCATTTAGTTTTGTCACATGGAACCCTGTTTGGGGCCCACGATGAGTTTTTAGGAAGATATTTATGCTTATACTTGTTGAGGCATAGTGACAAACATCTAAAAGCAAGATCATTCTATGAGGGGCCACTCTAAAAAGAACGGTAGGGGCAGTTAGAGCTCACCCCTGTCTTACTTCATTTGGGCTGCTCTAAAAAAGTACCATAGACTGGGTGACTCACAAACAATTGAATTTTTTTCCTCACAGTCCTGGAGGCTGGAAGTCTGAGACCAGGGTGCCAGCATGGCTAGGTTCTGATGAGGATTCTTACCATGTTGTAGACTGCTGACTTCTCCTTTTATCATCACATGGTGGGAAGAGGATGAGACAACTCTCTGGGCTCTCTTTTATAAAGGTGCTAATTCCATCATGAAGGCTCCACTCTTATGACCTAGTCACCTCCCAAAGCCCCACCTCCAAATACCATCACCCTGGGGGTTAGGCTTTCAATATATGAATTTAGGGGGGACACAAACATTCAGCCCATAACATCTCTGCTGTTACCACATTGATTTGTTGTCTGGTAGAAGTTCATTCCTATGTCCCCTGATTATTTTAGTATTAATAAAATAAAAATGAAGATTTCTCAGTAGCATTAGCAATTAAGAATCTATTAAGCTCATGCACATTGGTAGTGTTCTGTTGACTGAATCAAAAGTTAAGAAAAGTCACACACAGCTTTACTTTCTCCTCAGCAAATATCTTCATACAGTGAAATCAGTGGCTAATAAAAATGCTTGTTTCTGAAACTCACTTATTCCTCAGTTAAGATACTGGTAGGAGAAACTCAGACCCATGACTTTTCAATGAGAAAGTCAACTTTGTTTTGTTTTCTATTATCATTTAAAAATAATACTTGCTTTAAAAAAAAGTGCTAATACTTGCATATAAGTTTTTAAAAATTCAAATTTTATAAAAGGTTGCACGATGAAGCTTAAACTTTTCCCCAATACATCTTTGCTTCCTAGAGGCAATCACTATTAAAGATTCTTGTCTGTTCTTCCATATTATAAGTATAAAGTCTCAGCTGCTATAACAAAGAGACCCAACAAGGCAGAATTTCATTTCTCTAAACTTCCCATGATAGTCCCAATAGGAAGAGTTTAGGTTGGCAGGGCAGCTCTGCTCTACATCGCTGTTCGAGATCCCTTGTTCCATTCTCTTGTTGTTCTGTTGTTTCCTATGGAATTGGCACCATTTGCATGGTCCATGTTGGGTCACCACCATGACTGGGTTCCAATTGGAGGCAAGGGGACAAATAGGATGAAAGATTACACAGACCAGTGTTTCAAGGTCCAGACTCAACAGTGGCACACAGCTTCTGCTTACCTAATTGACCCAACCTAACCGCAAGATATTCTGGGAAATATGCCCAGTAGAAAGTCTATAACCATGGAGGAAAGGGAGAACAGATTTGGTAGACACCTAGTAGTCTCTGCCACAACAAATTTTATAAGTTTTCAGTGCACATCTAATTGCTCTTTAACTGTAAATCAGCAAACATTATAACATTGCTCTACATTTTGCTCTTTTCACTTAATATTTCTCTGAGTGGATATTTTTCTTTTTCATGGCTTCATAGCATATCATTATATAAATGTACTGTAAGGTATTTTCCCAGCCTTTTGTTGCCGAACATTTAGATTGCTTCCGATCTTTTGCCATTATAAATAATTCTGTAACACTATGTTTTTGTGTTCACATGCACACATATTTATAGAATAAAATAAGTTTAGTACATTGATACTCAAAGAGTGGTCTACAGATCAACACTGATCTGCAAACTGGATGTTACTGGTTTGTGGTGAGATAAATACAAAAATTGGGAGTTTTGTGTCAATTTGAGGTGGCCATGACATCTATTACCAATGATTCATGACAAGTTGGAAGTTTTTAAAGTCTGGTCTTCTGCCACAGATGGTTTGAGAAGCCCTGATCTAGAAGTGGAATTACTGGGTCAAAGGCTGGTGTGTTTTAAAAGTTTATAGATACTACCAAATTGTCCTGGGAAGTGGTGGCTCAAATGTACACTTCCACCAAAGGTGTTGGCAAAAAGATTTGAAGGGTTATTTCCTTTTCTTTTTATTATTTTCAGCTGACACCTCGACTTCAAGGATTTGAAGGATTAGAGTCAAGAAAAAAGTCCATGGCTGCCCTTGCCCAAGATAGACTAGACTATTAATCCATTCCAAGATTTCATCTTGAGGTTTCTTCTCGAGGAATTAGCAGAAGTGAACAATTTGGCACAGATTTGGCCTGCCAATCCAAATATACCATAAGAATAAGTGGGAAGTCAGTCTAGAGCCCTCCTGGCAGTGTGGGGGTCTGCTACGAAGGATTAGGAAGAGTTAGGAAGACCTAGTTAACATATGTATTGCTTTTATAATACAAACTACCCAATGCAACATTTCATAAGCTGTTATTGACTGGTGGAGGTCCACGGAATGAAGAGTGAGAGACTCCATGGGGAAGCATTGGTTGAGAATCCCTGAGATAAGCCTTACTCAGTTTGATGAGATTAATTAATTGAGTAATGACGGGGACAGGGGGTATTACTCAGTGGCAGGAAGGGACAAGCCCAAGACAAAAAAGACCTGACATGTGGCCTGGGACAGATATGCTTTTCATTGTTTCTTTCTGTATTTGCTTTTTACATGCCATGGAAGAAGAAAATGGATGTAGGACCTGGTTCCATAAAGCAAGAGAAATAGGCCTCCCAGATGTTGTTAGAAATCTGTCTAGCATCTTTTCAAGAAAATGCTAGGGTTTCTTTGCACTGAAATCTACCTCAATTTTAGAACCACCAGCTGAATCAAGTGCTTCCCACTGTCCTCAGCAAAGGACACATAAGTTAGAGGAAAGATAGAGCCTTTTCCATGAAGGACGAATCTGTCAGGGTTGAGTTTTATCAGCTACCTGGGGGGTCATAACTCCATAAATTCTCCTCCACACACTCTGAACTTTTTCTTGTCAAGTGGAGACTCTCTTTTAAAGGAACTTTCCTTCTTTTGACGCAGCTCATTCCTACTCAGATATTCTGCACTAATCATGCAAAAAATCAAGTGAGCACCTATTATGTGCACCATTTGGTGCTACATCAAATGACTGCACTCTTGGGGAGTCATTGGGCCAGTGGTGACCAGTCTTCCTTTCCCTTTCCATTGTTCTCGAAACCAGGACTCAAGGGGAACATGTTTCCATGGGTGAAATAGGAAGACAGGGCGTGGAAGGGAAGATCTGTGTTACAACAGCCAACTTCTGTCTTTGTGTGTGACAAACTCTCCAGAAGGCCTGCCAGGCCTTTACACTCCAGCTCGGCTTGCTATAGTTCTTGAAACCATCCACATATTCCTCATGCCATTTGCAAAAGGAGCCAAGATTTAAGTCATTTACACTTTAGCTATAATTATATCCTCAGACTCCCTTCTGCTGAGAAAAAATAGGTCTCACACATTGCAAACCTCTTTTATCTTTCTCAAGGCTCTATCCTCCCCTGTCACAAACTTTGGTAAGAAGACAAAATGGTCAGGACTGGCATATCTCATCTATCTTCCTCCTAAATTCGAAATTTATACCTAATTGAAAAATGCTTTTTGAACTAATATGCATTGAGTCCTAAAGTGACTTCAAAAATAGCCAGGATCCATCAACTCATGAGTGCATAAATAGAATGTGATATATTTGTGCAATGGAATATCATTCAGCCATAAAAAGGAATGAAGTACTGATACATGCTACAGTATGGATAAACCTCAAAAACATTATGCTAAGTGAAAAAAGCCAGACACAAAATGCTGCATATTGGATTTATATGAAGTGTTCAGAATAAGCAGAACCATACACAGAGTAGATGGTAAGTGGTTTTCAGGGGCAGGAGGATGGGGATGGGGCATGACTGCTAATGCGTATGAGGTTTCTTGTTGGAGTGATACAAATGTTCTAAAATGGATGATGGTTATGATTGTGCAACTCTGTGAATGCCCTGACAGCCATATTTCTCTTCCTTACCCTTTTGTGGATGGTTTTTCCAGCATTGCCCCACCATGTCTGAAGCTCCTGGCATTCCTACCCTATACTCTTTTTTTCTTTTTTTTTGAGACAGAGTCTCACTCTGTTGCCCAGTCTAGAGTGCTGTGGCATCAGCCTAGCTCACAGCAACCTCAAACTCCTGGGCTCAGGCGATCCTCCTGCCTCAGCCTCCCTCATAGCTGGGACTACAGGCATGCGCCACCATGCCTAATTTTCTCTATATATTTTTAGTTGGCCAATTAATTTTTTTCTATTTTTTTTTTAGTAGAGACGGGGTCTCGCTCTTGCTCACTCTGGTCTCAGAACTCCTGACCTTGAGCGATCCTCCCGCCTGGGCCTCCCAGAGTGCTAGGGTTACAGGCATGAGCCACCGTGCCCGGCCAACTGTTTGAATCTTAAGTGAAGCCCTGCACAAAGGCAGTGTCACACAGCCCGGCACCACGCCCTTCTATCTCCACGGCCACCCTTAGGCGCCTCCCCTGTGAAACTCTGGCATCTCTGCCTCCAAGGATGCCCACCCTGAGCCCCAC